>JAAGKR010003137.1:0-26970 GCA_011419295.1 Clarias macrocephalus
AATAATATTCTATGTTGAAATTGGGTAGAAAACCTAAAATTCATTATACCTTTTTTTAAGTCTTAAAAGTTGTTTTATAATCATAAACAGTTTTTTTTTATTAATGTTTTATATCTGCAGACTATGTCATCTGGATGCACGCTCATAATAAGAAACAATTATTAAATAAACAATCTAAGATTTTAAAAATAAATAAATGAATAAATAAACAATGACAATAAATTAGAAGACTTCTGACTGAATGTGCTCTATCGATGAGCGGGCCCAAGTATCCTGTGCCATCACCTCGGGGGCATACCACACAACCTGAGCGTCATTTGAACGTGTTAAAACCTACAAAAAGCCATTGTCGCCCGGGTGCACCGCACAACTTGCACACACTATATACAATAGGGCTGATGTGAGCTATGAGTGGGAGCTATGTATGAATGTGACAGAGAGATGTGAGTGTGTCTGTTTGTAATAGGAGTGTGTTTGTGCGTGTGAGTGTTAACATTTGTGATGTGTACGTGTGTACAATAGGCCGCAGATGCTGGAAAATAAGCATCACACTATTACTCAATGTGATGTTACGGAACGTGATGTCTCTGAATATAATGTCAATCAATATAGTGCCACACAAAGTTATTAATCACTTTTCAGCGCAAGTTTAAGGCATTGTCACGGCTGACCCGTTTGAGAGAAAAAAAATCCCTCTACAATTTTGGATCCTCGCTGTCTTTAGATCACATAGATCCGGTTGGTGGCGATCGTATAAATACCCTAGGAGGAGTATATCAAAATCCATGCATTTTGCAAACAACCCAAAATAACTGTGAGGACCCTGTGCCAAGCTGGGGAAAAAAAAAAACATTTTCGAGGTTTACTGCGTTACCCACAATCACGTGGCGTAGTGTCGCTTAGCCGCGGCGCACGATGATGACGACAGGACATGCTTGCAAAACCAAAGCAGTGAATCGGCATAATCTATTGGAGCGAGTGCATTGGTGGGGTAGTAAACTTCGTTAACACAGGTTACCGAGAGGGCAATTTCATAATCAACAAGGACGGTTCGGTACTCGAGTGTCCCGAGGCTGTATGTGAGAATGGAAGCGCATTTAAAGAGCTGTCGGGACGCGCTGAAGGTAAGGACGCGATGCGGTAATGCCGAGGCAGACTATTCTCTGGACACTCGCTCTTTAGTTAAACGAGTTTGTAATGTCAGTTCATGTGCTCCTTTCATGGAAAATGGGTGTGTATGGATTAATGGTAAAGAACGGTGGCCTGGTTTAAGCCTGTAAGAATAGCGCAAACTCGGGCAAAGTTGATCGTTACACCAAGCACGCGCAAGCACGCGGTCAACACTATTACTGTGACGTGTTGATTTCTTGTAAAACAGGAAAACAAAACTTATTTACAGATATTTGCATGTTTTCCCTATCGAACACATAGTGCAAATAATGCATTTGAATAAAACAAACGTGCACAAATTAGCCTTCAAATTTACATAAACGTTTGTGCTTTTCCCCTTGTTTGGTTATGCATCGTTAAATCTTGATTCCAACGGAATGACGTGTGTGGTTTTACAAATAAACAGGTCCATGGACACTCACGCGCACACCCTTGTTACAGATCGGAGTCTCATAAATAAATGGATCCTCAGCTGTTCTGAAATATATTTTGTTTACAGAAATCGCAGTTAAAGCGTGAATTATATTTGTCACTACATGAAAACCGCACTCCATGAAAAGCTGTCACAAGAGGGTAAAAAAAAAAAAAGCCAACACACCCACCCTTATGCTGACATTACTATCTGATATAATGGCATAATAGTGAAAAAGATAACATCTGTACTCAAAACATGACATCACGTTTCCTGTTTTAGACACATCACAAGGGCACCATGAATTTATCAGTTAGACTTATATATATATAAAAAGAGGTTAATTAATTTGAAGGGTTAATAAACACCATTAAAAGACAGTGTGGGCAGATCTACTGTATATATTTCTATTTTAATTTTTTCAATCCAACCAAAAAAGATTTAGAATGCACAAGTCAGGATTTTATTTTTTATTTTTGGGGGGTTGTGAGTCAAAGTGAGATCATGTCAGTTATTTATGCTTATGCTCTGTAAAGTTTTACTCTAATTATATAGTCTTGCTTTCCTTGGATGGTCTTCATGAAAACCAGTTGCATTATGAGGCTTGATGGGGTTTTGCAAATACACTTAACAATACTGATCGTGCAAGACCTATCCCAGACCTTCATGTCAACAACTGACTGTTGTTGTTGTTGTTGTTGTTACTTAATTGCCTAATTACATATTTATTTCCTAGTTTTGAAAAAATCCAGTATTGTTCTAGAATTTGGAAAAATAAATCCAAACCTGTGTCGCCTTTGACTTTGACCACACACACACATACTGTACACTAAGAGGCCCAAAAATGTTTACCCACTTCAACAGTTGTTATCTATGCCCTTTTTTAAAATTCGAATTTAATTATAGCAGCAATGTGTAGTATTATGTTTCCTCTAAAGATGTCAGTAGATGCACCATCACTGATGCTATCATGTGATCGTGATTTGTTTTCACTGCAAGTGTGTATATGCTTTTGGGCCTCCCTATATATTAATCATCACTTCAAAAAATGTGTAACGTTATTGAAGATGACCGTTTTTCATGCTGTGACACACTTATTGTTGAGCTCTCAACACAAACTTCACTAACACGCAAACAAGATGGCCTATTAATAATAATAATGTCAATATAAATTTGAGCCTCATGTCTTTGAATTGTCTCTAATAAACATACAAAATGTATAAGTTTATTATATTAAACATTTAAATAATACCCCTAACCTTTAAGTAGTTGGTTTGTCATTATCAACAAATAACATACCGTGTGGTAACATATAATTAATTTTACAACTTCAGAATTTTAACGCTCCAGAACTTTTTTCTTTTTTCTAAAGTATCTCCCAGATTCATGTGATAACAGTAAATGATTAGAAATTTCTCATGTTTTTTTTTTTTTTAAGCTTGTGCATTTTAAAGCAGTGCTGCTGGTGATAATTTATACAAACTGAACAGAAAGCACATTCATATTGTTAACTCAGTGGTGAGTACAGCAAACAGTCAGCCAGATGTCAGGGAGAAGAATAGCTTGTCTGTTTTTCTAACATAAAAGGTTTGTGATATCTCGATCATGTGTATAGTCAAACTCCTGTGTGCTTTTTGATCACCCAGTTATAGATTTTATTCTCTTTAATATTATAATAACCTCAACAAGGTAGTGGTGGCTTATTGTTAAGGATCTGAGTTACTGATCAGAAGGTCAGGGGTGTAAGCGCCAGCACAATCATGGTGACACTGTTAAACTCTTGAGCAAGACTCTTACCAATATCTTCTTCAGGGATACTTTATCATGGGTAATGCTGCACTTTGACCCCAGGTCCCTATATCAAGCTGGGATATCTGAAAAAGTGATCGTTTCACTATGATGTAATGTGTATGTGACAAACATGACTTCTCCACTGGAGATTTGTTTTTGTTTCTTTTTTTCACTAGATTTTTGGTTGTAGGAATTTGTGTCCACAAGGGCATTTGTGAGACAGTGAAATTCTTTCTTTTCATATCCCAACATAGCTGGGGTCAAAGCGCAGAGTCAGCTATGATTGGCACCCCTGAAGCAGATAAAGGCGGGTTAAGGCCCTTGCTCAAGGCCCAAAAACGAAAATCTAGTGGTGCTGGAACTTGAACCACCGATCTTCTGATCAGACATGCCAAAACATCACAGTGGACATGCCAAATAATCCAAAGGGTCTTCAGTAGGATTGAGGTCAGGGCGCTGTGTGCAACCTTGGCAAACCATGTCTTCATGGATCTCCTCATGACTTTGTGTACAGGGGTATTGTTATCCTAGAACCGGTTTGGGCCCTTTTAGTTCCATTGAAGCAAAACTGTAATGCTACAGTTCCAAAAATATTTTAGATAGCTGTGTACTTCAAGCCTGGTAGCAACAGTTTCTGAAAGGCTTACATGTGGGTGCGAGCGTCCCCCGTGCACAAACCTTTGGCCATATAGTGTATACTTCTGTTTTCATATCATGTGTCATGTTTATTTAATTTTCCTTTTAAAGTGCTTCTCTGGATTAATGATTTAAAATACAGTTTACAAAGGTAGTTTGTTGCACGGTGATCACGGTACAATTTAATATATGTATGTATGTATGTATGTATGTATGTATGTATAAGTAAGTATAAACTTTTTGGTCAAACAAGACTCCAACTGGTGAAGATGTACTCAGAGTGTAGCTATGTAGATATCTGAAGAATTTCACTTTGCTGTAGTGTATATGTAACAAATAATGGCTGCTTGAACATCCTAGAACCTTTGCAGTTAAATAAAATTTTGTTATTATTTATTTTGATTCAGGTTTTAAAGAAGTGATTTATACGGTATAATCTTTATGCATATTCCTTATTTCTATAGCATCCTGCTTCATTTTAGTGTATGCAACTGCTGTGTGTAAAAAATGTCTTTTGGGTCATAATGGAATAAAATTGTAATTCCATGTAGTTTTAATATACATACTTTTTGTTAGTTTTTTACTTAGTAAATGTAAAAGTCTGGAATTTTGTTCATTTGTGTATACTGTATTCTACTAGAAAGTTTTGCAATGCATCAAAAAAATAATTTCCCCCCCATTCCATGCAGCTCCTGTTTTGGTTTAAGATTTGAACTAAATACCCCCCAAATTTATTAGAATACATGTAGGTATCACCTGGTTGCCAAATTCCGTCCAACATGCAGAACAAGATAACTGTGTCTGTGAGTAATGAGTAATGAAAGCACACTTTGTTCCAAGAAAATTCAATCATAGAGATATGAGACAGATAAACAAGAGCATAGCACATAGAGAAAAGCATAGCAGCATACAGTATATACTGCCTTTGCTCTCACAGCATTGAGTTCACATGGAAGTATGGATGTCAGACCTAATCATGTTTTACTTGTAAGAAAAAGAAAACCTTGAATAGCAGCTCCTCTAACATCCACCCCCACCATCAAGGTTAATGGTTACACTCAATGTGTAGCAGAAAAACTGACCTGAATTCCTTCCTTCCAGCCTGCAATTAGAGTGACAGTGAGATGGAAGTCAGGCAGTGAGCAGGACTGCATTACAATCAGAGGCTCAGCAAAAAAAAATTTTTTATCAAATTTGGTATAAAATTGCCTTGCCTGACCTTACAGTGAGAATTACATTTTCAGTAAAAATGGTTTTACTCCTTGTAATCATTTGACAAATGATGGTTGGGAATTTTATACTAAGCTGAATGCAGGTCTATGGGGTGTAATTTAAAGTTGATTCATTTTTCTTTGCTTTTTTTAGGGTCACATAAAGAACAGCTCTGGGCAGCTTCATGTTGTGCTGGGAAATGAGGCATGTGATATGGACTCAATGGTATCAGCCCTTATTTTTGCCTATTTTCTGTCAAAGGTGAGATTTTCAGGAATTTATTTACTCACTGAGCGTGTTATTTATCACAATTGTACATCGACTTGTTCATAATAGGTCTAATGGTGTGTCAGCAGTGCAGTGCATAAAACCAAGCAGCTCTGACTTATGTTTACATCAACATGAGATCTTATTTGTGCCAACAGCATGAATCCACAGACACAACCTACCTTGCGTCAATTTGTCAAATTGTTTAGAATAATTTTGCTATAATTGAATTATTTACGTTCACATTGTTTGGTTCCTAGACCTCCAACTCTGTGAAGGCAGCAGTGCCAGTGCTGAACATCCCACGAGCAGAATTTCCCTTGCGATCTGACAGTATTTTCCTGCTGAGAGAGAGCGGTTTGTCCCAGGACTACCTGCTCTTCAGGGACGAGGTGGACTTGCACAGTCTGCAAAATCTGGCCATCACATTAGTGGACCACAACGTTCTACCTGAGTAGGTTTCCTCACTACAGAATTAACAGGATTATGTTGAAGATGCTTTCATACAAAACTTTTTAAATGTTGCCCTTAAGGCCAAGATTATGTACCTTCAGTTAGATAAAAACAATGTTTACAATTTACTTGAATATACCCTGTCAAAAAAGTCATTTAATTAAGTAAATATTTAAGAGGCTTCCATTGGATAATTCCTGCAGAGATTCGTATGTTTCAGCTGGCAGCAACTTATTTAACTGTAACTGATGCAGTGAGTAGCTTCTCATTTCTTAAACAACCATGTGAGAAGACGCAGCATGTGGTTATGAACCACATCATGGAAGTGGTGAACCATCATCTTATTTTTCACACCTACAATGTGAAGAGAACTTAAGGGATTGGGACCAAACAGCTGTGTAGCCTTAAAATACCATTTATCATTGAAGCTAATCTGAAAAAGAGGCTTCAGTGTGCTAGGGAGCATAAAGAATGTACTGTGGAGCATTGGGAAAAGGTCATGTGGTCTGATGAGTCTAGAGTTACATTGTTCCAGATTGGTGGGTGCATTCGGGTGAGAGGAGTTTACGCACCCAGTATGCATAGTGCCTACCATACAAGCCTGTAGAGGCGGTGTTATGACCTGAGGTTGCTTCAGGTAGTCAAGTCTATGTTCAGCAATGCTATGTGCCCAAACTTGAGGTCAGCTGGTGACCGGAATATACTGAATGACCAGAGTTTTCTATCAGTGGATTCTTATTCTCTGATAGCACGGGAGCACGCCACATCAGTTTCACACATGGACTCGCCACTACAGAGTCCAGACCTTAACCCTATTGAGAATCTTTAGGATGTGCTAGAGAAGACTTTACACAGTGGTCTGACTCTCCCATCATCAATACAAGATTTTGGAGAGAAATTAATGGCACTCTGGACGAAAACGAATGTTGTGCCATTGCATAAGCTTATCAAAATGATGCCACAGCCATAATCAAAGCAAAAGAAATTAGTGTGTGTGTGACTTTTTTGGCCAGGCAGTATATTTTTACAGTGTTAGTTAAGTTGTAGATGATTAGATTTAGGAATAGCTGCTGTAGCATTGAGGATACATTTACAATGTTTAATATTCCATTGCTAACTTTTTTTTTGATAGTTGAGGAATTAATGCAAAGGAAACTTAAAGCTGTGCTCACTTGTGGTTAGTAACGATGTACAAATGAATTTCATTTATAAGCAGAACTGACAGTAATTTGTTCATGCACGTGGATCTAGTATTGTATTGTTTCAGTAACAACTTTAAAAGCTACATCTTATAATGGACACATCACTAAAACTGGTTAAACTCGTATAATTATTTAATATGGTAAAATTATCGATATGGTGGGTGAGGTGACAAGACTTTTAGCATTTGTGTGATGAGTCAAGGGTGAATTTGAAATTTCAAGTTACAAGTGTATAGGTATTAACAGAAGCAATAGCAGGAACTGGGGAACTATCAACAATATTTTTGTACTGCTTTGTTCTCCGTTTGTAAATGTAAATCCATCACTGACTATATCAGCTATGCTTGTTTATAATATTGTTGTTAATAATCACATGAGCATGGAGTAGAATATGTGAATATTTTATTTGAACCTATATAATCTCCTTCATGCAGGGCTGACAGGACACTAGAGAATGCTGTGGTGGAAGTAATTGATCATCATTGTTTAGACAGAACCCCGTCTCCCTCCTGTCCCGTCACCGTTGAGCCTGTGGGCTCCTGTGCCACCCTGGTTACAGAGCGCATTGTGCAGAAGGCACCTGAGCTGCTGGACCAACAGGTGGCACAGCTCCTATATGGTAAGCACAGTTACTCACAGTGGCATATTTTTTTGCCAAAATGCACCATTTACACATGTTGTTAGTCTTTCGGCTGCTCCCAGCAAGGGGTCTCCACAGCGGACCATCGTTTCGCACATACGAGCTTGGCACAGGTTTTTTTCCGGAGAAATAGGAACAGCAAAAAAAAAAAAAAAAGAGCTTTTTTAAGTCAGCATTGGATGCTTCACTGACGTTCGTGCAAATAGCCAGATTGTTTGGTGTGTGAGGATCAGTACAGTCATTAAACAGTATGGCTGATTTGCAGGCACTATGGCAGCAATTTTCAACATGAATGCATGTCCTCACAGCACAGTCTGCTGTTTACTTAGTCTGAAATCAACTGCATGAGCTTATCTTGGACACAGACCAGTTCCCAATAGACAAGTAACCACCCCAAACCAGATTTAATCTCATGTCTGCACTTCAGAGATGCATTTTCTTTGGGGGGGAATCACTATATCATGAAGCTCTAAAACTACAACTTACTGTGTTTTATGTTACAGATGTTACTGTATTTGTATTAAGTGTATTAAATAAGTTACGTATTTAACATACTTTGTGTTTTTTCAGGCACGATTATCACTGACTGCGTCAATATGGCACCTGAGGCAGGAAAAGTTACACCCAAAGACAGCCAGTATGTCATCCTTCTAGAGAGCCGCTTTCCTAAGCTTCCTCCTCGGAGCATCCTCTTTCAGTCTCTACAGAACGCCAAGTTTGATGTGTCAGGTTTGTGGGCTCTCCTGTAAAACTCTGGGGTCAATATTTAAAAGTCAAATGTCCTTGTTGCAAACTTCATTATGTGACATTGCATATTCTATAATGTCTGTTGAAATAATAAACATACTGTATGTGTTTGTGTTATGTGCCACAGGCCTTACCACAGAGCAAATGTTGTTAAAAGACATGAAGACTCTATCAGGAGGAGATCTAAGACTGGCTGTCAGTGTTGTCTACATGACACTCGAGGTAAGAGCTTCCAATTACATACTCTTCTATTACTTTTTAAATGCAGTCATACTGAATGCCAAAGAAGGTGTGTAGTGCATTAGAGCTGTAGCAGTTCTCGCTATAAGAGATTTGTGAGAATAAGTCTGTGGAAAACAATAGCAAGCCCTTTGCAAAGACATCTTTATTGTAGTCTAAAATTAAACATTTAGTGCAATGAGATCACATTGTAACCATTAATGCTAAAAATCAGTGTATTTTCACACAATTCACAAACTGGTCTCATTCAACATTCATCCATCTCATTCAGCTCAAGCAATCTGGCTTGAGAAAATGCATTAATATATTAAATAAATTACATAATATGTTAATAAATTTCATTATTATTTTAAATCTAAAAGTACAGATGAACTGCCACAATATTGCATGTTTTATTAATGACTTAATGGCTTATATTTGATAATCCCCTTAGTAGCTTTCAATAGTGTTGAAAAAAAGTCCTTTGTATTTTTAGGCTTTTCTGCAACGGGAGCACCTACAACAGGAGCTTTGTGAATTCTGTCATAAGCATAACTACAATCTGCTTGTGGCCATGACTATTTCGTTCATCGACAGTAAGGAACCTTTCAGGCAGATGGCGGTTTACAGCTCCAGCACACGCAACAGGGACGAGGTACCCCAGAGCTCACCCAGTTTAGATCACACATAAGGACAGTGTCTGCTGTGTATTTCTTATACAACACAATTTCTCATACATGTATTCGAAATATAAAAATACCATTTTAGAATATAGTACTAGTCAAACATTTGGACACACCTTCTAATTCATTCTAATTCTAATAATTGTTTTCTCTTAGTGATTTATTTTCTAAAATTCTAGAACCCAACTTTTTTGAAATAATAAAATACCATATATGGCATTAGGTAACAAAAATCAGTTATTATTTTAAGACATAAAGGTCTGCTGTACTGTAACACTTCTTGCAAGAACAGTATTGTCGAGTGCATTTGCAAAAACCCATCAAGCACCATGATGAAACTGGCTCTCATGAAGACCATCCAGGAAAGCATTTAGAGTTCATTTAGAGTTACCAGCCTCAAAAATCACCCATTAAGAGCATCATAGATTAGAGGCGTTATGAAAGCTTTACAGAGCATACGGAGCAGACATATCTCAATATAACTGTTCAACCTGTTAATATTTTTAGATGCCGTCTACATTGTTTTACAGTCTCTCTCTCTCTTTCTCACTCTCTCTAAAACTAGGATATTTTTCCGCAAGAACCAACATAAACGGAGAGGCAGTTTAGCAAACATGGTGGTACTGGTGGTGAAAACTTTTAGTCTGCTAAAAGATGCAACCACTAACCCCTACATTGCAAAAAAAGAAAGAAAAATAAAGCAACTGAAAAAATGTGGAATCTGCCCTGTTCTTTTTGTACCATTGCAACCAAATATAAGATTATATAACCTATTTCTAGTTACATTGGTAGATAATTGGCATAAGTGGCAATAAAACAAAAACATGTCTGTTCAAAAATTACAGTATGTTTAGAAATATGCTAATATATTTAATTTATTGTAATCTTTAGTGAGAAATAGATGGGTTTACTGGATTTAAGATGTTTTAAACAGTAAATCAAGATAGACGTATGCCAAATGTATGCCCAAAGGACCATGCGGTATTTCAGTTAAGAAGAGCTTAATCTCACAATTTTTCATAGTATAAAAAAATATCCCATGCTGCTGTACATTTAGCCAAGTCCATTTTGATACATTCTTGCCATCTCTAAGGACAGCATGTACTTATAAAATGTGCCTCTCTCAATAGGTAATGAAAGCACTTGAAAAAGCCAGGAACCCCAATCTGAATCTCAGTCCCATGAGCAGTCCGTATACAGACGTGAAGGCCTACGTCCAGGGCAACACAGTGGCCTCACGCAAGAAGGTGTTACCCATCATTTCAGACTATCTTAAAGACAGAGAAAGGAAAATGGAACAGCTGGAGGACCTGGAGCTGGATGATGAGTGCACACAAGGACAGCAGGGGGACTCTCAGCAGTGCTGTGAGGACATTATGATGGAAGAGGACTCTGGTGTTCCTCCAACACCCATGAACAGTCTGGTAGAAGGCTGTCCTTTGGACAATGGTCTTCCTAGAATCAATGCGGATGTTCTGGTGGAAAAGGTAAGCAAGATAATCAGTGAGGAGGACGATGACGGACCATGATGGCATCCTAGTGTTTTCACTGAGCCTCATAGCCTGTTAAGTCGGAAGTTAGCCATTGGAGAAAACTGGTTCTTCTTGCTCAAGTACGCGCTATCACAGGGCAGGTAAACCAAAACAACTTTTTTCCCCCAAATGAGGTTCATTGGAAAAGCACATGTTCCTGGTGTCTTGTATAGGGCATGTTTAGGTGAAGAAGCGAGATATGTTCAACATTTGGACATAATTATCATGGATAATTATTTGTATATTCTTTCTGTAATTATAATTTCTATTTATATTATTTTAGTCCAGCTGCTCATGCCATGGATGCATATTATATCCAACTAGTTGATTTAAGAAATATTTCCTCAGGTCCTCTATAATCTTAATCTAAATTTGTCAGAAACATAATGGCAGGAAGTAGTAATACTAGTAATAGTTTAATTACTTTGGTACGGTATTTCACATGTAAAGTGCATTCAATCCTGAGTGGTTTTATCTTAAGGCTGCCTGCACATACCTTTATAAAAAATATATAATAATAAACATTATTTCATGTGAATTAGGCTGTTATTCATTCGTTCTTTATTTTTAAAGAAATCTAGTATTAGTATTATTAATAAATAACTCTAAATAACAGATTAGATTTAGATTACATTTAGAATAAAGAAACATTAAAGAATGATTACCTTACATTGTGTTCTTTTTATAGTTTCAAATTTGGGTTTATAGTATGATATGGTGTTGTGTGTTTTTTTTTAATGGGCTTAAAATCAGTTTTAGTGAAAACCAGTGATGGAATGCATTACGTTTGCACTTTTAGTTCAGTGCATGAATGATTGCTCATATTGCTTACTCAGATGTCAGATGACATCAATACTAGATGTTCTGCCTCCAGAAGTCATTATTAGGATGCATTGCAAGCATTACAGATTTTAGCTACTGTGTGTCCTGCTTTAGATCAGCAGGTGTCGCATCTCTGAGTTCATTTATTTTAGAAAACATTTAAATATGATCTTTTTACATTTTTGCATCGATAGCCAAGTAATTTAACGCAGCTGAACTGTAGCTCAAACTGCTGTGCATGAGAACAAGCTTATTTCATGAAAATCGTCTGCAGGCAGTTTGCAAGAAGACTTTTGTACGAATTACCAAAGAGTATTAAAGCAAGTTTCAGCTTGTTCAGTGTTCACTTCTACATAGGTATTGTGTGCATAGCTTTATCATCTTAGTTTTTTTTTATAGATTTAATTTCATGGTTAATGCAAATATTAGGTACATTTATGCAAGGATGATTTGTGTGTGTTTTTGTATTTTCTTATCACCTGACAATTATTCAAAAATATTATTAGCATGCAAATAAATATATTTATGTAGTAAATTTAAATCTAAATTAAGTCTGATATTGATTGCAAAAGAATCAGGTTTGTGATACATCATGGGTATTGTACTGGCAGCTTTTAGATAAACGACATGACATGACATGGGACAATGCTGGGAGTTGTGGTTTTGTAGTTGTAGAAGTACAATTATCTAATGGATCAATGTAAATTCAATCACTGTGAATAATTCTTGGCTTTTTATAAAGGAACATGACATTTCAGATGTTTTTACGTGACAAATATGACAGATTGTATATGTACTGTATTCTGGTTTGTGGGGTTGTTATTTGACAGTACGAAACACTTGTGACCACTTTATTAGGAACCATTCTATGTAAACTCTAGGTACTGTTGTGTGTGAGAATTCCACGAGATCAGCAGTTTATGAAATATTCAAACCAGCCGACCTGGTACCAATTACCATGCCGTAGTTAACTTCCATAACTGAGAGTACACTTTTCCCCATTCTGATGTCTGATGTGAACTTCACCCCTATCTGCATGATTATTTTGGCACTGCACTACTGCCACATGTCATGGCTGCTTAGATAACTGCATGAATGTGCAGGTGTACCGGTGTTCCTAATAAAGTGGACAGTGACTGTATATTTTCTTAAGCATAGAATTAGTTAGCTTTCAGTCTAATACATCAGAAGATATTTGAAAATATTTGAAGCTGTATGGTTCACACAAAGTGTATATGTGGTTTAAATTAAGCTGGACAATCATATCCCAGTGTGTTTGTCTTTCATCTGTTAATTTTATGGCCTTTTCTTATTTCAGCGTTCTGCTGCAAATTAGTTTTAATAAATAAAAGAAATGTTTTGTGACTGTGAATATGACCTTCATTACAGTGGGGCTCTGAGAGGTATGAATGGATGATTGAGGGATGAAATTGGGTCGATAGAGCTGGACTAAAATAGTCTATAAAATAGGTAAATAAAATAGTTAATGCAATTTTATTGCATTAATATTTAATATTAATGAATAAGCAGGGAAGTGACATGACAGTCTTCAGTGGTAATTAAACACTGCAAGTGATATTATATACATTTCTGTCTTCACTAAAAAAACTTGGGTTTAAGACCACACACACAAATGGTTGCTATATCCATCATCTATCCAATAGGGGGCACTTTTAGGTATACACTGTGATGCTCATTTGAATCACTTGCATAAACGTAAGTTCTTGGTATTTCTGTTTTCTTTCATCAAGTGTGACATGTTTTTAAAATTTCTAGGCAAATCAGACACCTTACATTTTAATGGGAAAAAAATTATACATTAATAAGATGTTATCATTATGCAATGCATTTTTAAAATAAATGTTATTTTTAAGTTTATGCAAGCAGGATTTGGTGAGCTATTTCTGAAACAAATCTTTATACTGCATATATTTGCTATGACATCTTCAGATGCACTTTCATGTCATAGGTCAGTTAGAGTATTACTATTAATGTGGCTGTAAGAAATTATAAGCTACAGTAGGCAGGAATAGGACATAAGGCAAGAATTTTTGATGCAAGAAATTTGATTTCTTGATTTAAGCAATACAGTGCCTTGGTGCTTACAGACTATGTGCAACTAAAATCCCTGGCATCATCATAATAATAATAATAGTAATAATAAAGTTTGCACATACTAATATTTAATTGAATTCACCATAGCATTGTTTCATCAACCTTGCGCAACTTAACATTTTCAGAATCCAGAGTTATATAATTTTTTGCCAACATCTTGTATTGTATTGCTCTTGCAAATTCCAAAGACTTTCAATGGGTTTAAGATCAGGACTCCTGCAAAGGTGTGGTGGCCAGTTTATATGTGAAAATAATTCCTCATGGATATAAAACCACTCTTTCACAAATTGATCCCAAACGATCTGTCCATTTTCAATAGGGAAACTTTTGGTCTGTACTGTACCTGTTCCATCAGGGAAGAAAAATACATTGAAGTTATAACCTGGTCATTCAGTATATTCAGGTGGTCAGGTTTTTCATTTTATTTCCTGACCCGTACCCTGATCAAAACACTGCCTCCAGCATCTCACCGCACTGTGTATGTGGAAATGCTCTTACGTTCACTATTAGACACAGCTGTGATTTCAGATTTTTTTTGACATATATAATGCAACTTTACCACACATTTAAGTTATCTCTGATCATGGTTATTCATATTTTTTTCTGGCCACATTCCTTCCACAAAGTGGAGGGTTCATCACTGTACGTCCAGGTTATAAATTACATGGACAGTTTTTTTATCCCAGTTCCATCCATTTTTGAACATGGCTGTTTTCTTTGCTTGATGCAGACCAATCTGCAGACTTTTCTGAAACACAGGATATCACTTCTGACATAGTAGTTTAAAAAAATTAAAAATTTTACGCTGAAAACATTTATCGCTACAGTATTTATCCAATCAAAGGCTCTTAAGTAATTGCTTATTGTGTTGGCTGGGCAGCATAAATTTATAAATGGATTCGCAGAATATTATTTTTATGTTTTGCACTTTAAAGTTATGTCTCTTCTGTAAGTTCACAAAGATTACTTTCATTCTTTTCTTAGGACCCTGTAAAATATGCGCAATGTCTAAATATGTACAGACAAGAAATACTCTAAGAGACAAACTTGTACACTGTGGTGATAAAAGTTAGCTGGCTGTACTACACTCTAAATCTGGCTTTGAGTCTGCTACTTAGGGTGTGAGTCAGGAAGACGTCACTGCCCTTTTTGCAGTTTAAAAAAATTGAAGGAAAAAAGAACACAAGGGAACAGTGGAAAAACTCCAAATAAGGCTAAAGTGACCGTTCACGTAGTTGTGAGTCAATAGTGACAAATAGGCAAAAGGGGATGGAAGTAAGTACTTATAGGGAAGAGAGATCTTATGCAAGTAAAATACCACACATTAAGACAACCTTAATTACACATGAGATGCATTCTTTTTCTTGCTTTTTACATTCATTTCATATAAATATATAATGAATCGAATTTGATTATTTGGACAATGAAGTCCAATCATTTCCAGTATTCATGCATTAATAATTTCAAAGTGTATATGTTTGTTTGAAGAAAACTTTACAGCTTTAGAATACAGCTTTAGAAAACACATATCAAAAATACGAACACAAAGTTGACAGCAATCTTGTGAAATTTGAGTCAGACTTTTTTTTTTTTTTTTTTTAAGTATTTTTACCAAATAAACTCTTTTGATTTAAACATTAGCTCACTTTTGTTGTTTAAACTCTCTTTAGCGTTAGAACAAAACATTTTGTACAGTGTGTCGCTTCTCCGCATGGTGCAACTGAAAATGTGCAGCAAGAGCCGGTTTTGAGAGAAAACCTTTCCCACATGTGTTACAATTGAATTTGTATTTAGTGTTCCATGTGCTTTGTTGCGTTTTGCGTCTGTGGATCCATTCGTGGCGTCTAAAAGCACTTGGATCCGCAAATGATTTCGGGCAGAGTGCGCACGTGTAGGGTTTTGCCCCAGTGTGGATGTTGTAGTGGATATCTAGGTTAAATTTCTTGGCGAAACTCTTTCCACACTGCGCACACATGAACGGCTTCTCTCCAGTGTGCAATCTGTAGTGGGAAGCAAGCGAATTTTTGGTTGAAAGATTTTTCCTACAGATATTACAAGTAAATGTGTTCCCTTTCTCAAATGGTAGAGAACCTGATGTTCTTTTGGAATAATCCAAATGTTGAGCATTTCTGGCTGCCGATTCTAAATTGCCCAAATTGAAAGTCACTCTGCAGTCCGAGTTTGTGAAATCTGATTGATTTTCTCGTGTGGGATTCTGCTCTAGGTCAGGTGTCCATAAGCAGGAGACATCAAACTCCTGCTCTTCTTCTCTTGTGTGTTGAGGGCTCTCAGGTTCGTATATATCATCCAGCACCGCGCACTCGTCTTTCTCTTCTCTCTCATTTCCATGGTGTGAGCCATCCTCGGTGCTGCATTCAAAGCTTTGGAGAGCAGGTCGGGACTTCCTAGACTCAGTCTTGAGTTCGTCACTGGGTGAATAACGTTGACAATATATTTTTGTATCTGAACCAACAGAAAAATAAACAAGAAATATAAACGATTCAAAGAAGGAAAATCTTTTACTATAATGATTTGACTAAAATATACCATTTTACATCAACAAATAAGAAATCTTCATTGTACTGTACATTGGTTTGAGTCACTTACCCTCTAGCCTTTGCTCTAATCTTTCTATAACGGATCTGTCCATCATTTCTGCTTTAGTGCCTACTGGTGTATGATTCCATCTCTGAAAGGGAGGAAATACAAAATGATAGCAAAGACAAAATTTGTGCTAGTTTAACACTCTTCCCATATCAAAAGATCTTTCTCAAATCTGCTTCTATGTATTAAATAAAGCAATTTTTAAGGGTTTTTTTTATTACTTAATCAAATGAAAAGCAATGCTTAGTGGTATGTTTCTTATATTCAGTGAAAAAAACAACACTAAAAATCAATGGCATCCAAAATAGTTTCAATATATATATTTTACATCACCCTCCTTCATTTTTTTAGAAGCCGGTAATGACTGGTGTGACTGGTATTGTGTGTGCGTATTCAAATAAAATGTCATAAAATGTTCCTGGCTACCTTTAAGTAACCACTAAAGACTTATCTGTTTCTTTGGTGTTTGAATATTTGGGTTTAACACCCATCTCCTCACCCCCCCCCCCCCCCCAAAAAAAAAAAAAAAAAAAAATCCTTCCCAACAGTGTTTGATTGATGGTACGTATAGTTAGTAACCTAGTAAGGATCAATCCAATGACGGAAACTTCAAAGCACTTTTGTAAGTCACTCTGCCTAAATTGTTATGCAAATGCACTGTTTAATTTATATGCCAGTATTTCAGTATGGTAATCTGTTTTTTCCCCAAATATGAAAATGCTTACCGAGTGTGCTCTTTCGCCTGGCGCAGACTCGGTCACTGAACAATTTCTTTTCAAAGAGTCTGGATAACAGACACAATTGATTAATATATGACTACCATATTAACATTAAGGATAGCAAAAGGATAGCAAATGGTGAAACTTTTAAGAGAAGGATTAACATATTCCAGTCACACTTGTTGATTGCTTGTGTTTTACACACTGGAACTGACTGTAGGCTGAGATTGTACATTTTTTTTCTGATAAAGCCTACATGCAGCACTGCTCAAACAAAATGTCAACTCTTTAGATTTTCAGGATCTCTTCATTTTTTTATATATAAACTTTTTTGCATTTAACACATGCTGTGTTCCCACTTGTAGGGCCAAGGTTGATCAGATCTATAGTACATTCATCAGGACTGAGTGAATGATTACTATTATTATTATTATTATTATTATTATTATGGTTTGTACCTTTATATTATAATTTCAGCAAACATGCCATATGTGTTCAATTAAATGATTTATTTTTTGATTGACAATGTAAAAAGAATTATGCTATAAATATACAGCTTTGGTTCGGATTACTAGATCTAACAAATAGCATTTAAGAAGAAACACTGAAAAAAAAAATCTTTTGGACTACGGTCCGAAGGTCCCAGGTTCAAACCCCACAAGCACCAAGTTGCCACTGTTGGACCCTTAAGCAAGGCCCTTAACCCTCAACTGCTTAGATGTATAATGAGATTTAAAAAATGTAAGTCACTCTGGATAAGGGCATCTGCCAAAATGTAAATATTATATATATGATCACTTACATGTACTGTAATATCTAAACACATTTTGTCATGCTCATTTAGATTAGAATGCAAAAAGATGTTTTACCTTCTCATACCCTTAATACAATGAGTACCATTTTGATCAATCTCAAAGATACAGAGCTTCAGAAAATGATGTTTTAAAACGGATCAGAAACATTAACAGATCCAGTCCCTCAGCAGCTTCCAGCATTATAAAATATTCAAAACTAGACTGTAACAGAAGGTCAAACAACAATTCAGAGTTATTTGTCTTGTATGTTTATTGAAAAATTATGTTGCTTAACAGTCTATAAAGCATAACTGTAAGATTTGGCTAAATATGGACAGAGCTATGCCTCTGTAGGTGCTTCTTAAGGTTGCTGTTACGGGAGAAGGTAAGCTCACAAAAAGGACACTGTTTTGGCACAGCGTGTGTCTTTTCTCTGTGCGAATACAGGGTTTGTTTAGTAGGGAACACTTGGTCACAGTCCTTGCACTTTTCCAAGTCTCTTTTGTGATGACTTAAGTGTTTTAACAGACCACTTTTACTTCGAAAAGTCTTCCTGCATACATCACAAGCATGCTTAGTGCCAGTGTGCAAGGTAAGGTGTCTTGAAAAGACAACTTTATTCTGAAACATCTTGTGACAAATATGGCATTTTAACTTTTGGTCATGCCACTCCTGATGGCTTTTGAGGCATCCCACTTCTTTACCACAAATGTGACAAAACGTGGTCTTCTTTCTCTGTTCTGTGAAAAGCAGGAGGAATTATTGCTCTGCATAAAACTGTAGAAATCAAGCTGGTAGACTGGTAGAGGAAAAAATTGTTCACCTTCCCCAGAAGAAGGCGACCACAATTGTGCACTGGCAGCTAGATCTGGAATTAGAAACAAAACAGTGAATTAAATAAGTTATGTTCAATGATAAAGGAACCAGAATGCAGTAGAAATGTATAGGAACAGTAATGCACACTAACATACTGTACAATGTGAGTGTATTCTCACAAACGGCTCCGACTAACATTTTTATAACAAAATTGTATTAACGAGGTTGTGTAACTGTGCTCTTTACCTTTTGTAGAGGTTCCTGCAAACACTGTGCAGCCAGACTCTACACAAGAATGTAAATTCCAGTTAATTTGTTGTGATAATCTGATCATTCAGTGAATTCAAGTCATCAGCTGACTTCATTTTATTGCCACTTAATTTTGCTGAACCTAGACCTGACCAACTTCAGCAACCTGAGATCATAACACTGCACTTCCCTTCTTACCCCAAAATAACCACTGCTCTAGTATTGGGTCAATCTGAACTCATCAGACCACATGACCTTTCTTCCGTTGCTCCAAAGTTGTGATTTCTACTGTCAGTAAAGATGCATGATGATAACTGTGTGTATTTTCTGATTACATTTCTTCCACAAAGTTCAGAGGTTCAGGTTCAAAGGTTCAGCACTATACTTATAGGTTTTATTTATGTGTGAAGCGTTCTTAACTGTCAATTCAAATATCCTAAATAATTCTTGGTACTTGCAGGCCAACAATTTGACCCTACTGAAGTTGTGATTTTTTTGGCTTGGCAGAGTATATTCAAGCTGGCCCAAAGCCTTGATCCATAGGCACTTTTCCTTAAATAACATTTGATTTAATTGAATTTTCTTTTCTGACCCATGATAACTTTGAATCTAAAAATAGAAGATTAAATAAAACCAGACCTAACACCATTTGACTTTTTTCCCTTTGGGGTGTATAAAAGAAGGGGTAGCACAGTGGCCTTGGACTGCTGACTGGAAGGACCTGGGTTCAAACACCACCACCACGACCAGTACTACTGGGCCCTTAACAGAGGCCCTTAACCCCTTAACTGTTCAGATATATAATAAGATCAAATGTAAGTCACTCTGGATAAGGGCGTCTGTCAAACGCTGTGAAAGTACAGACGTGCCATGTCATATACTGGCCAGCCCAAAAAATGGGCTGTTTAACACAAATTGTATTAAAGCATGGCATGTCACCACCATGCCTATGATTGACTTAGTCATTAATGACCATCAATGACTAAGTTATAAAAATCACAATCATAAGTTATAAAATTTGTATCAGATAAATTATGATTAAAAGTACAGTATGTAGAGACCTGACCATCACACTCGCATATTCTTTAACATCCCAGGTCATTCTAAAAGACATCATTTACAATTGTATGGAGAGCAAGTACTCAGTCCTGACAGAAAGTATAATTCAGTGATTTATTTGTCTTTGCACATCCTAGTTTTTTGCATAAAAAACAGATTCGGTCACAACATAGGGACTTTTTTTAGTGCCGGAATTTGAACTCAGAACCTTCTGATCAGAAACCTTTCACAGACTGAAGCTTATTATTTGGCATCTTGGAAAGCATAACTGTCCATCTGTATTATGTGTAGAAACTTCACCACATTTTGTCAGTTTTATTATGAAATTATATACAAAAACAAACCAGTGTAATATACAGCCCTGTGTAAAAGTTAGTACCCCCTGCTTTAATTATGTGTGTTTCTGTTTAAAAACATGATAAAGCATAAAAAAAGACATGAACCATGAACAGGTCTCAGTATTTGGCGAATACAACTTCTGTCGAACAACGAGAAGTAATTTTCCACTATACTATTTGCACCATAAAATATTATGTATTATTAATATTATTTATTTTAAATGATTCTTACATATCTTGTAATTTTTGGTTCTTAGAATTGCACTCCTAACTTCTGGTCAGTTCTCACATCACCCTGTGTTTCTCTTACACTGTATATGTCTTTTAGTTACTGTCTCTATTGCTGCTGGACATCCACTCCATGCCCTGTGTAGTGCACTTGTCCAGACAGTAGGCAAGACATGCAACCAAAATACAACCATTGTCTTTGAAAACTGTAAGATATGCATGTAACTTGGTCTCCCTCTACATATTTCCCACCATGTGTGTGTGTGTGTGTGTGAGAGAGAGTTTACTGATGTTAACTCCACTGACCGTCTGTATCTCTCACTTCACTGCCAGCCTCCTGTTTCTCCTCTTTGGTCGTGTTACTCTGCAGCTCTCCGTTAGCCGCGGCTTGGTGGTGTTTTTGCTCTTCCATGC
The DNA here is from genome assembly GCA_011419295.1 of Clarias macrocephalus. NCBI lineage: Eukaryota > Metazoa > Chordata > Actinopteri > Siluriformes > Clariidae > Clarias > Clarias macrocephalus. The sequence goes on from JAAGKR010003137.1 coordinate 21,123, forward strand.
TCTGCAGCTTTTGCCTTAAATCTTCGTTCTCCTTTTTGCTTCTCGCTATTTCCATGTGCAGCGATTTAAACCAGCTCTCGGCCAGCGCACAGATGTCTGACACCGCCGTCTTCATCAGCACGTCCAGCACTGCTGTCAGCTGAACGTGGAAATGGGAGTCCACCATCTTTAATATCTTACAGACCACACCCTAAATTGTTTTATTTTTTAAAAGCATATAATGAATTCCCCTTTTTTTTTACCGAGCTAGCTGATTAGAGTTACTTGTTAGCCTTTTGCGTTGCATTACGCCACGTCCAAATCACACACTTCAGCACTAGAAAGTATACTAGTGTAGTGCACTGTGGTGCTCGTGTGCCGTACTGTTCAGTGCACAAGTATGTGATTTTGAGACCAAGCCTTAGAATCACTCTCAAATGACTCCATACTGAGCATATAGCGCCCTACAACTGGTTCGATGACTACTTCTTCTTACCCTAAGTAGTGCACTACTTAGTAAAAGATATTTTAGTTTAGTTGCAGACGACAACTTCCGCTATATGAATATGTCTTCGTTTATTTTTGGTTTCTGAAGCGGTTACTGCCCTCTGCTGGACAGACCGAGAAGCGCCTCTGTACGTCTTCTTTGCCAAATAATACTGTGCACATAGCTGTTTCTGAACCAGGTCCAGTCATTTCATTACCGTTCTAAACTTTAGATACAACGTACTTTTTACCCACTGCTTCATAAAATAATCTGATTAAGAATATTTATTGCAATTATTGGGTTATTTGGGATCGTCCTGTCACTTTTGAAGTCTTAAAAAACAGTTATACACACTCGACAGATCTTTAAAAGCACTATGTCTTGCAGAAATCCCACATTTCTTTGTGTTTTTCCCCTTTTGAGTAAATTGAACTATAACAGTGTTAACAGTAGAAAGGGGTATTTCAAGATTCCTAACTAGCTGTCGATAGGAAAGTCCACTCTCAGAGTGGACTACCTTTTAGGGATGCATAAAGATGTGTGTATTCAGAATTTAAAAAAGAAACATCTTGCGACGATGTTGAGAAGGGATGTTATGATCAGTTATATGCCAGATTAGAGCATCTAGCACTTTTTTGGACAAATATAGCACTTTTTCTCCTCAAAGTGAGTGTGGCTATAACTGTCACTCAATCAACCTGACAGTTTACAGTGTAATGACACAGAAATGACGGTAATGCACCTACAAAGCACCCAAATAATCAATAACAGAAACGAAGACGCGACACAGCATGGCCTACCCCCCCCAAAAAAGAACAGTAGACTATAAAAACTAAACCTTGAGAGATGGACAGATCAATGTATGTTTATGCTTTCTGCAGGAATTTTAAAACTTATTTTTTTCGGACATGTAAAATACCTGAACTGAGATTGCAATGTTATGTGTTCAAATCAAAATGTTAAAAGTGATGTTATATAAAGTTATGTACTGGATTTAATAATCTACTTTAAAATAAGCTACTTGTTCAATGTATATACTGTGTATATACAGTATACAGTATACAATATAAATATTCTTGTTGCTTGTTGAACATCCTTCACCAGATGTTTAGATCATCCAGTTATAATAAGCTCCACACTTTGGAAAAGGTTGTCCACTAGATTTGAGAAAGCATTAAGTGCAGTCAGGCACTTATGTCAGAGTGAGGATGCCTGGATGTTCCAGTTTGATGTTCATTGAGGTTAAGGTCAGGACATTGCGTAGAGTACTTGAGTTCTTTCACTCCATCGTTCATATCCTCGTGGAGCTTTAGTATATGAAGACACACACATATAATGCAAAAAAAAAAATTATATGCAGTTATCATGTGTTTGTTCGACGTCACGGGCAGGCAAGCAAATAATTCTGACTGCGCATGCGTAGAAGGTTTCTCGCTCAGTAGCAGGTAAAGGGCACTAGCTGCGCGCGTGCTCGCTGTTAGTGTCTTTGTCGCTGGTTCAAGTCGCCAAAATGTTCAAGTTCCTGCCGAAAATTGTCCTGCTGCTGTTGCTAGCGTTCCCAGCAACGATTTTTATCAAAGGTAGGCCTTCTAGAAAATAAGTAAATCAGTTCATGATGGGTTTTTACGCCTAGCTTGCTTGTATTTCTCGGTTAGCTTTAACTCAGCAGGCCGGTGTTCAATAAATTCATCTTGCTCATGATTCAGTAAGTAAGCTTTACATTCAGTGTGCATGAACGTATTAAGATAGTACGTGTCCGTGGTGGTTTTCTACAACTTTATTTCCCCCATTATCTCAATCAAGCTAAACAGAGTTAACTATATACAGTACATTCAGCTCGAGCGCGTCTTAACTGACGTGTCCTTAACGGCTAATGTAGCTAGGCTAGTGCTAGCTTCAAGTGCAGCGTTACTGTCGGTGTTGTACTGCAGACTTGGTTAATATAAAAAGGACTTATGAGGAAGTATTCATACTGGCGTTGAAAATTATTACAACATGTTGGTAGTAGGTGTAGTGATTTTCTCTAGTAGTAAATAGGCAGTCAAGTTGCTAGCTTAGCAGCCTGGTAAAGTAACGCAGAGTAAAATGCGAGCAGTGACTGGCCACCTTATGATTAACCAGTTAAAATAAAGTTCAGTGTTGGAATGGATCCTGTCTAATGGTTCATTCACATGTCTGTGTACCATTTGTGTTTTGTAAGGCGAGTGACAGCAAGCCATCTGGAGGAGATAAAGCCTGAGACATGATCACCTGAATTTATTGTGTGTGTTTCATCTTGGAAATGTGTCGAATAAACTAGGAGCCATTCTGGATTACAGATTAGATTAGGTCTAAGATCAAGTACTCGTATGTCAGAGAGACCACAGATAAAGCTTTTGATTTTGTTTGCTTAAAAACAAACTACATTCAGGTGTCATGTGGACACTTTCAGCCCTAAAAATGTCTGAGTATTGATTGATTTATCATTTCTTACACAGCCTTGCTTATCTCTGGCCTCACTGTTTTCCCAGGCGACACACCAAACATGCCAATATTTAAAAAAATAAAAATAATAATATAAAAAATTGTTTGTTTTTATTTTAGTTTTCTGACATTGCAACAGAAAAAAAACATAATGCACTCTGCGTTAGGCCTGAGGCATGTAAAAGATGAACCTTGAAATTTCTTAGAACCAAAGGTTTCAAGACTTTTTTTCCCCATGGTGAACTTTAATCCCTCCATCCAAATAAACAAATCTGACAACAAATAAACCGTTGATGCCATGATAAGATGTTTTGTACTCTTCGTCCCTTTTCAGGTACGTTCACAGCTGCACAGGATGTTACAGAAGAAGAAGAGGCAGCTGATGAAGATACTACTGATGATGTGATTGCTGAAGATGAGGATGATGAAGCAGAGGTGGAAGATGATGAAACCACGGAGCTGGTAAGAAAATAGAGTAATATCCTAATTGTACTTTTTTTTTCTTTTTCTTTTACAAACACTGCATAAATCTCATTGTTGTAATTGATCTGTGTCAGACTGAAGAAAAAGAGGAGGAGGAAGAAGAGGAAGCTCTAGCAGGAGAGATGAAGCCTTCCCCTAATGCTGATACAACCATCCTGTTTGTCAAAGGAGAAGGTAGCTGCGTCTGCTCTTTTTCAGTGTTGACTTTGTAGTTTCTCGTTTGTTTCAAAGTTTGTGATTTACCATTTCTAATGCTACTTAACAATTCTTTGTATTTATTATACATCTATGCATGATATAATTGGATTTGTATGCTGAGAAATGTAACCAGTTAATTTATTTTTATGTTTATTCCATGATTTAATCCCAGACTTTCCAGCCAACAACATTGTGAAGTTCTTGCTGGGCTTCACCAATAAAGGCAGTGAAAACTTTGTGGTTGAGTCTCTGGACGCTTCCTTCCGCTATCCTCAGGACTTTCAGTTTTACATCCAAAACTTCACAGCTCTCCAACTGGGCACGGAGGTACCTCCGCAGCGCCAGGCCACGTTTGAGTACTCCTTCATCCCAGCTGAGCCCATGGGCGGGCGCCCTTTTGGCCTGGTCATTAACCTCAACTACAAGGACAGCAATGTAAGTGCGACACTGTAGGGACTTGTTTAGTTCAGTGTTTTTCCTTCTCTGTCACAACCACTTCAATTAAGAAAAGGCTGTTAAATATCTGATTAGTTAAATCAGATGTCCTGGGAGCTGTGAAAACACTAAAATGTGCAGGGTAGGTGATCCTCCCAGGCTGAAGCTTGAGAGCCACTGGTTTAGTTCATGATTAAGATTACTTCTCTGAGAGATTTGTGTGTCTATAATTTATACATGCATACAAGTGAGGCACGATTCAACCTGGACTTGTTTTCATTAGTAACTTGAGATATCTTCTGAAACCTATGTGATAAACCATGAGATAGTCAATGCGTATGATGAAGCTTTATGTTCTCAAATGAAATCTAATCTTTAAATCAAACATTTCAATGAGTAAACATTCAAATCATGAGTAATTTTTTTTTGCTTATTTTTATAACAGGGCAACGTGTTCCAGGATGCAGTGTTTAACCAGACAGTCACGATCACTGAGAGGGAGGATGGTCTGGATGGAGAGACGTGAGTGAATTTTGCTAAATTGACATTAATTTCTGCTTTTAGCTTAGCTGGCTATTAAGATTCTCATACTGTTTTCATAAGCATGTTTTAATGACTGCTAGGTTTTTCCTCTTCCCACAGGATCTTCATGTACGTGTTCCTCTCTGGGCTTGGCCTTCTGGTGGTTGTTGGCCTGCATCAGCTGCTGGAATCTAGAAAGGTAAAATCCCAGTAATGAAATGTATGAACTGTAGGATTTGATCTTCCTGAGCTTAGCAGGTCAATTCAAGAAGATCTTTATTACTAATCAATATTATATACAATGTTCTAAATGCTACATAATATTAAATAATGGTTCTCATTGACACGAGTTGCTAAATAGGTGTAGTGAGAATAAGAAGCATGCAGGTATGGTGTTTGGGGAAATGGTAAGAGTTGTGAATCCCATTGAAAATGACCTGCTTGAGATTGTCTCCACTGAGGAAATGGAGCTTTATCAATTTAAGCTATTAAAAGAAGCTACTTTTGTCTCTGTAGCTTCAGCATTGGCCTTATGCTTAAGTTTAGTAGGTGAGGACTCTTTGTATTTTATAAACAGACTTGCAGTGATTTCATGGTAGGAGCTATGTATTGTAGAAGTGCTGTCTGCTTGTTATCAGATCGCCTTGGACGCATGTTAATCCCATAGGACCTTACTGAACAGATTGGGTTCGGTAGCAATCGAGATGAATGTAACTTTTATGAATTCATCACTGAGGAGTTCAGAAGAGAAATTGCGCTAATTACTTGTATGTCTCTGCAGAGGAGAAGACCGGTAGCCAAGGTGGAGATGGGAACATCCAACCATAATGACGTAGATATGAGCTGGATTCCTCAGGAGACACTTAATCAGATCAGTAAGTCTTGTCGTTTTAAAAAAAGTTGCGTTTTTTCACACATTTTAAACTCGCTTTGAATCTTAATAACTGTTCTGACATGAACACTGGCTTTGCTGTATTTTCCCCTCTTTTTTCTTGCATGAACTTGGCTGGTGGTGCTCTTTCTTAATCTCCGGATCACTCATTCTATCTCTTTATTTCCTCTCGCATCCCCAGTGCAGAGTCGGCGAGGTGAGATTTCCTATTACATTTCCTAAACATGGGGTCTCTTGCTTTTTCATTCTGTTGCAGGCTTGTCACTTGTCTCATATTGTAAGATTAATTAAAAGGAGCAAAACAAAAGAAGGAACATTAGGTGATGGTGTATGCATCTTTTTTTATTTAAATTATTTTTTTTCAGTTCTGGAAGCTTAACAGACCCCCC
>JAAGKR010003137.1:26990-79666 GCA_011419295.1 Clarias macrocephalus
CCCCCCCCCCCCCCCCCCCCTAAATTGTGATGTTGCATTGGTTTGTTGAATTTAGAGATCACTGAAATTTTATTTCAACCTTTATGCAATAAAATGATCCACACTTGGACCCCTGATGAAGAGTATAGGTAAAGAGATGATGTTGGCATTGTACATAGAGAAATGTAGGCACAGAAATTGTACAGTAGTTGTGGTGTTGGGTGTTCGAAGCGGATGACTATAAAGTTAAGTTGATTTTTGAAATGATAACCCTGCTATTCTTACCCACTCCAGATAAAGCCTCCCCTAGAAGATCACCCCGCAAGAGGACGCAGAAGAGGTCTGCTGGATCAGATGAGTGAAGAGGCAGTGTAGCCCTGTGGCTCTTGGTTGTATGCATGCTACTGAGCACAGTTTGACCATCATACAAGCAGCCTACAGACTGGTCAATACATACACATCTTTATCAATATGGTCACATTTTTTTAAAAAAATTACTACAAATAGAAAAAAAATGTCTGACAACAATGAAAAGCTATTTCAGCTACTGTACTAGTCTCCCAAATCCCCCAACCCCCCCCCCTTTTTTTTTGTTGAGATTTGTCATATTGATTCATGTCAGTTTTGCTTTTTAATCTGTTTATAAGAGGTGTATTCATGTGAGGGTTTTTTTTCCCCCCTCTCACTCTTTTTTTTTCTAGAAAGCCATGCCTCTGTTGTATGTTTCCTGGCACTGATTGTCTTCATGCACAAGTGTATGCTTAGTTGGGTCTTCCTCACTAATTTGGTGACTTGTTGCTGGCCAATACAAGTGTGCTTCTGTGCGCTATGATTTTTGGCCCATTTTAATCTGCCCCTTTGGTTTTGGAGGATTACTGACTGAATGAAATCCAGTTGTAATAATTGACTCATTAACTCTAATTGTGCCTATTTTTTTTTCATTCTCTGTTGTCTTTTCACTTTTCCCCAGACACGGTTTTCAGGATTTTAAACCTACTCCTATTTTCAAGAGCACTGATTAGTACATACGTGGTTGTGCTTGGGGTCAGGGAGTCTGCAGATTAATATATTTCTTGGTGGGTCTGTTTTTTTTTTTGTTTGTTTGTTTGTTTGTTTTTTTACTATTATTAATTATAAAATGTCTTGTGGCATGAATCTGGATGCCCATAATTAATACTGTGTGCTTTAAAGGCATAGTACACTACTGTACGCAAATGGGCCCGTGTAGTTCCTGTGTGCTTTGCCAACCCATGGTATCAGTGCTAGACATGTACATGCTTTTTAATAGGTGTGTGATTTATTGACCGATAACTTTCTGTTTGATGTTTTTAAGGTTGACTGATACCTTTTGAGAATACTTTATATGTAGAAATGTCAGAGTGAACCAATTGATGCTTAAGCTGAAACCGGGGCAGGTCACAGGGTATCTCTACGTACACATGGCTTTCTCTCATGAGGACTTTTAGCTCTGCTTTGCATTACAAAGACTCCAAAAAATTGCTCCCATTTGTTTAACAACTGGGCAATTAAAACTGTCCACTCAAGTATTAATAAGAAGATTTTTTTGAAGAGATTGTGGGTTCACAGGGAAAATTACAAAATAAAGATGGACATGAATGTGCATTCATTGTTTTTTTTCTTCTTACACACTACCAAAAATCTAAATCTGATCTAAAGTTACATTTAAGTAAATTATAAAATACTTAATTTTAGTATTGTATTCTTATGTGTTGAAGACTACCTTATTTTCCTCATTTATTAGTCCTTCATTCTCCTGAAAGGCCCTAACACCATAGAATGTTTACTTGCTAACTCTCCAGCTGGCTAGGAATCAAGGAATAAGCATGATCATTCATGAAACCTTTTATACATCAAAACATTCAGCAACAGCTGTTTTGGTTTTTGTACTAAGTTGGTTAAAAATTACATGATTTGGGTAAAAACAATTTCCTCTGCATTTGAAAGTAGTTTTGGTATTCATGATCTGTTCAAAAGAATTAGTCACTAAAGGTTTTGGTAACTGGAATCGCATACCTTTTCCGTTATGACTCAGTGCATGAGCTAGAGCAGGGGTGTCCAAATCCAGTCCTGGAGGGCCAGTGTCCAACACAGTTTGGTGCTTCTTCTTCTCAAACACAGCAGATTTAACTAATCTGTTAATTACTAGGTTCAGTGGGTGTGTTTAGGTGTTGGTGAATTACAAACTGTGCTGGTCACTGGCCCTCCATGACTGGATTTGGACACCTCTCAGCTAGAGAAATGTTTTACAAATCAAGTCAATTTTATTTATATAAAGCTTTTAACAATTGACATTGTCGCAAAGCAGCTTTACACAATCAAAAGTAGTAAGTTTGTATGCAGTGTGAATGTGTATGAATCAAAATGATAAGATTATTTCTGATGAGCAAGCTGAGGGCGACGGTGGCAAGGAAAAACTCCCTGAGATGGTAAACCTTGAGAGGAACCAGACTCAACAGGGAACCCATCCTCATCTGGGTGATAACGGATAGCAGGGATTGATCAGCATAATAATGTGTAAGACTGGAAGTTCAGTATAACAGGAGATGTGTTAAAATTAAAAAGGAGTCCAGTTTGTTCATGGAGGCTCAGGTAGACTGTAGGAAATACCAATCCTGAGCTATCGGACAACAAGTCACAGGTCCCTAGAGAACAGCTGTCAGCATCAATCGAGGACAGGACAGTCTTCGTGGAAACCATCCCCACCACCACACGAATCCAGGCAGACCACACGGGGCATCCATGCGACGAGATCTCCAACCAGAAGCAGGACTCCAGTACGGGTTAGACGGGTTCAGAGGACAGAGGGGTCTGGATCACTGGCGACTCAGGAGCGACATGTATAGCTCAACAGAGAGACAGGGAGAGGGAAAAGGAGAGAGCAGAAAATAAGGAGAGATGGCAGTTAGGTATAGTCACAGTCAACATGTATAAGGTCAATGTATATTTAGTGCAAAGTGCTAGCAGGGACTCCGGCAGGACTAACTATAACAGCATAACTAAAAGGGATAGCCAGAAGGAAACACAGACATGACGGCTCCCTGAGATGTAAAGCGACCAATCACCTCACTGTCAACAAACCTGAGTGAACAATGAGAGTGGGGAGGACAGCATCTAAACATACCAGTTCACCAGAATACTCTGTCCATGAGTCCCCCAGATCTGCTCCTTTACCTAAGGCTAATCTACTTACAAAAATGCTTGGCTAAATAAATTGGTTTTTAGCCTAGACTTAAACACTGAGACTGTGTCTGAGTCCCTGCTGTAGTTTTAATAATACGTGGTACTGACAGGCAGCCTGCATTCTTTGATCGAAGTAGGCGTGGCGGATCGTAAGACACTAGCAGTCCACTCAAATACTGTGGCGCGAGACCATTTAATGCTTTAAATGTCAAAAGTAGTATCTTAAAATCGATGTGAAATTTCACAGGGAGCCAATGGAGTGTAGATAAGATAGGGGTGATGTGCTCGTATCTTCTGGTTCTAGTGAGGACCCTCGCTGCTGCATTCTGTACTAACTGTAGCTTGTTTATACACCTAGTTGAACAACCAGACAGTAAGGCGTTACAATAGTCCAACCTAGAGGTGATAAAAGCATGAACTATTTTTTCTGCATCATTTAGTGACAATATATTCCTTATCTTGGCAATATTTCTAAGGTGAAAGAAAGCTATCCTGGTAATATTATCTACATGTGCTTGAAACGAAAGGCTGGAATCTACAATCACACCGAGGTCTTTCACTGTTGCACTTGATGGAACAGAAAGGACAGTTACAGTGTGATCAGGAAGCTTACTTCTAGCTACTTGTGGTCCTATGACTCGAACTTCTGTATTATCAGGATTAAGCAGAAGGAAGTTAATTAACATTCAATCTCTTATGTCCTGCACACACTAATAAATTTTAGCAAACTGGTTTTTCTCATCTGGTTTTGCTGAGACATATAATTGTGTGTCATCAGCATAACAATGAAAACGAATACCATGTCTATGAATTATGTTGCCCAGAGAAAGCATGTAAAGGGAAAAAAACAGTGGGCCTAAAACTGAACCCTGTGGAACATGGGGAATGGTCACCATCTAAATCTACAAACTGATAATAATCAGTCAAATAGGATCTGAGCCACAAGAGTTCCCTTAATTCCTACTACCTTTTCTAATCTGTGAAGGAGAATACTATGATCAATGGTGTCAAAAGCTGCACTGAGGTCCAGTAACACAAGTATAGTGACGCAACCCTGATCAGAGGCCAATAGGAGGTCATTTACTACTTTAACAAGTGCTGTCTCTGTGCTGTGATGAGGCCTAAATCCTGACTGATACAGTTCATTTATGCTATTTCTGTGTAGATGTGAACATAGCTGCTGTGATACTACCTTTTCCAGAATCTTGGAGATAAAGGGAAGGTTTGATATCAGCCTGTAATTAGAAAGCTGACAGGGGTCAAGGTCGGGTTTCTTGATTAGCGGTTTAATAAAGGCTAATTTAAAGGATTTGGGGACATACCCACTACTGAGTGAACAGTTAATTACTTACAACAGGGGTTCTATTATTGCTGGTACTATCTGTTTGAGAAAATGTGTCGGTATAGGATCTAATATACAGGTTGACGAGATGAGTGAAATTAGTTCCCTCACTTCAAGGGGAGTAAAGTATTCTAAGTTCTGATGTGATGTGGTTAGTTCATCTATATTAATTAAATTGTCTGGTTTCAAAGCCTGAATTTTTTGCCTAATATTTACAAGATATTCAAATATTACAGCAAATTCTTTGGACATAGTATGAACCCTTAAACCAACTACAAAGTGTCCATTTATAAGAGTTTAAATTACCTTCATGACTATAATTTAGGTGATCTAAAACATGACCTGTAATCAGTAGAGATTGATGGCTGCTCAGATATACAACTGAAAATCACATAATTCGGGCATTAATATATGACAAGCTACCATGAGATGTTTGGAAGATTAAGTTACATGTTAAAATGTTCATTAGATTTTTTTTTTTTTTTTTTGTGATTTCCTTTATACTACATAAGTCCAGACTAAGGGTTAGTCCTGTACTCTTGCTTCAGCTCCTTTGCTTCATGGATGCAGCTAGCTCATTAGCAGTTACACAGGTTCTTTTGTGGTCTCTGTCAAAAATGGATTCTCATGATAGTACAAATAGGTCAGCATCCTAACATTTAATCATTAAAATGATTCCATCTTCACTTGAATACAGCCGGAGGAATTTACTTGCACCTGGGTGCCAGTTCAGAAATGAGTCTTGATTTCTTTCTTTTACTGAAGCTGTGTAGGCTAGGGTTGAACATATTTTTGGCTGATGTGTAGAGGGAGAACAAAATTCTGCTAAAAACAGTTCCCTGGTGTAATGTACGTTATACATAAGCACAGCAGAAGCATACAAGCTGTGGTGAGATGGTGTGTTGTGTATACTATGTTACCAGGTCTATTCATGTGAGGATAGACTCTTAAAGTTCTCTAGTATCAGCATTTCAATTGTTTTACTGGGTGTGATTCATTTATCTATAGTAACCTCTTTATCTTGGTCAAGGTCCCAGTGGATCTGGATCGTATCCCAGGAACAGTGTGCATGAGGTGAGAATACATTCTAAATGAGAGGCCAGTTAAGGACACTGTGAAAACACATTGACACACTCATCATGATTTTGGATTTAACTAGCATGTTTTTGGATGTAGCTGAAAACCAAATAACCTGAAGGAACGTTGTAGGGGAAACACAGCAAGACAATAACCTGAGCACAGGAATGAATCTAGACATTCTGGAGCTGTGATACAGCAATGGACACACATGTTGCTCTGTTTTGAATGACCTCAATATCAAATATTATTTTAAAAAATATGCTGTTTATGTAATATATATATTTTTTTTAAATCGAAGGAGGCACAGCAGGTAGCCTTATCGCCTCACAGCTCCACACAAATTTCCGTGTGGAATTTCTCCTGTTCTCCCTACGTCTGCATGAGTTTCGTCTACAGCTTCTACTGACCTCCAACAATTGATCATTTGTGTATTTATCGCCATGGGATAGAAGTGTTTGTGAAAAAGTGTGCGTGGTATGTGATGACCTGACATTCCTACCTCACACTCAGCTTAGCAGGATTCAGAACAACATTGACAAAAATAAAGTGTCTGTACGAAATAAGATTCAAGATTCAAGAAACTTTATTAATCCCAGAGGGAAATAGTTTTGTCTTGGTTACAGTTGCTTTGATTTGTTTACTGGGAAGAAAGGAAAGGAGTAATAAATGAAGGAATAAAATAATAATAAATTAAAGCTTTAAATGTAATTTGTGGCTGCACAGTGGTCTCGCACCTCCAGGGTCGAGGGTTTGATTTCTGCCTTGGGTCTGTGTGTGTGGAGTTTGCATGTTTTCCCCTGGCCTGGTGGGTTTCCTCTGGGTACTCCAGTTTCAGCCCAAAGGCATGCAGATTAGGCTAATCCGCATTCCCAAATTGCCCGCAGTGTGTGTGTCCTATGATGGATTGGTACCCTGTCCAGTGTGTAGCCTGCCTTGTGCCTAAAGTCTCCTGGGATGGGCTCCAGGCCCTGTGACCCTGTACAGGATAGGTGGTGAATGAAAAAAAAAAAAATTATGAACTTTAAGAAGTTTTTCTCTACAATATCAGCGCAGTGCAGTGAGACCCCCCATGATGTGTGTGTGTGTGTGTGTGTGTGTGTGTGTGTGAGAGGAGAAGGGCTGAGGCTCTGAGCTCACCTGTGTTTGGGATGTTAGGAGGTGTTCTGTCTCTTTAAGGCGCCTGTCTGCTGCTTTGTGTGAGAGGAAAAGCACGCCATCGCCACGGAACATGCCTTAATTATCCTGGAGGAGAAGTTAAAGTAAACAAGCGGATAGATAACGGTTTGTAACTCTGCGCACTCCTGTACAAGCTTTAATGCGACGCGGTAAGTCTGAGAAACACGCATGTGTTGTCCTGTTTTGTTTGTAGTAACATCATATTGTTTAAACTGCAGCGGAGAAGGGGATCATTTTTTCTGCTTCTTTTCCCTTTCGTTTGTTTTATGGGCTACAAATGAGTGCAGGCACTTAGTGTTTAGTGTCGGGTTTACATGAAGCCACACAAAAAGGAAAAAACAAAACAAAGCGCATTTTAAGGGACTTGTTGCGGTCGACAAACAGAATCTGATACAAAGTAACTTATTTCGCCTTTGAAGCGGTCTGGTGCTCCTCAAACACGAGGAATGAATTAGTGGAAAATTGGATTGTTATATTTTTGATTTGGAGGTCCAGGCAAAAGCATACACAGATAGTTGAACTGTTAAACTAAAGCATGTCTTACTTTCTTTTTTTAAATCTCTTTATTATTATTATTATTATTATTTGACACAATAAACGTTATGGCTGTGAGGGGGGAAAGAAGAAAAAAAAACTTCCTTGACCAAACTTGGGGTAAGTCCCAAATGGATGCTCATTCCCTTTGCAAGTGCACTACGTAGGAATGGCTACACATGCAGTGTAGTGTACTTGATGAGCAATAGGAAGACATTTGGGTTTTGTTCCCCCTGCTCCTTGAGTACCTGGCCTCATAGCTTTGATGTTGCCGCCCATTTTAGCACAACAATGGCGCGCGAGGAAAGTGTGGAAATGAAGCAGGGGCGCGCGCGCGTGCGTGCTTACCTTCATGTTTACCTTCATGTTTACCTTCATGTTACCTTCATGTTTACCTTCATGTTTACCTTCATGCTTGTGCATGGTTCCCTGATGGTATTGTTTCCACCTCAGATATACAGTACTTGCATTTGGTCCAAAACAAACAAACTAACTAACTAAAGCACCTGACCATGTACACGTCTTGTGGTTCCTGTGAGCTTCCAGGTGGGGTGAGATTTGCTCGCGGCGGGATGCAGTCGACCTGGACACACACAGCGCTGTTTGCGGCTCTTCTTGTGTTTTTGTCTGGGCTTTCCCTTTCTACCGCATGCAATAAAGCGTTGTGCGCAAGTGACGTCAGCAAGTGTCTAATACAGGTAAGGAGGATTTTCTTTATGCATGGATTCATATTCACTAGTAGTACAAAAATCTGTGGACACCCGTGTGCTTTTTTTTTCTTCTTTTTCCTTTGCTGGAAAGACTTTCCCTCTAGATTTTGGAGTGTGTCTATTGAGATTTGTTCGGTGGTAGAGTTTCAGGTTGTTAAAATTGTATTCAATGGGGTTAAGGTCATGACTCCCTGCAGGCCGCTCAACATATGTTACGGCATAGAAAGAAATCCTGTACAATTTTTGCTTCCATATTTGTGGCAACACTTGTGGCACACATACCGGTCTGATGGTTATCTACAAACGTCTGGTGCTGTAATGTATGTAGAAAGCACTTTGAATGGTTGTGGGCTCCGGACTTGAATCATATACCTACACCATGTCAAGAATCTACAGATACCGCACCCAGAAAAAGCAATGGTGCTATAATACTAATAAGAAGCTACTATGAATACCAGTAAGTGGCCATCGGGCAGAGAGACGCATCATCAATTTTAATGGACTTCAATGGATTCAAGCAGAGAAAATAAATCACTAAAAATTTAAAGGGAGAGAGATGTATACAGTGGGGAACTTCTGACACAAGACAAGGATAAAAATGTGAGCAAATATTTCTATGCACCTGCCGACATTAGAGAGCGAGAAAGTGTGTGTGTGCTCGTGAACGAGAGAGAGAGAAAATAAAACACCCTGGCAGCCCCTCAAAAAGGCAAGAATTAACAATGCAAAAGACTGTCAGACATTGTTTAAATTATGAATAATATGTCTTGGAGAATATACACCATGCTGTACAACTTAATTTGGAGCAATGAAGACAAGTATGAAGAACATACTTAAACATTAAAAACATCATAAACTTTTAGTAAACTTCAGTTCCTAAACTAAGAGGCTTATGGCTCTTTGAAGAAAGTGTACAGTGCTTTCCATAAATCCATAAATAGCTATTTTAATATAGTTATTGCATTTTAAACCTGGTATTTTGCACAAGTGCCTTTTTTTTCTCTTCTTCCTGATCGTAGTGTCTGGCAACATATTTCATATGCTGGTACTCTGGGTTTGTGGATATAGATACAGTTGATGTACTGCACCAGCATCTCTGTATTTTTGCGCATTTTATGATCTTCCCTTTCACTGCATTGCATACAGTGTTATTGTATTATTTATGTTGCTTTACCTTCACACAGATTAGATTTTTACTTGCATGCTCATCTTGCAGCTGGAAACTTAATTTTCCCATGTGGGAATAATACAAGTATTTTACATACATTTCATGTTATGAGCATCATTATTGTGCAGTTTGTTTGTGGTTTTAGGGCTGTGGTTGTTCAGAGTACATGGTCAAAATTTGTATCTAACATTAGGGGACCAGAGCCTTCGATATGTGATGCTGTGCAAAGAATCTTGTGCCAACCCTCTTTTTTTCATATTAAATTACAGTAAGTTAAATGATGTAGATTAAAATAAAGACATTGGAACAAATGTTTTATTGTGGCATCCTGCGGAGGGCCTAAGGATACAGTTGAAAAACGGTTTTATATGTAACAACATAGCAGCAACTTAATGTCTCCTCTCGTCTGTTCCAACCACTCGGCATCAGCAGTATACTAATCACTGGCCTCATCATCTATCATCTGCACTTGTTTCTCACCAGTTCATGCCTTAAGTTAGATGTTTATTTGTTTTTTTATGCTTAAGTGATTCATAGGTAACTGTGTTGCTTAACAAACAGGAGCATTGCTCTGAAACTGGTCAGGTACAGGGCCATGGACTGAAAATAAGGCACAAAAGGTCCTACAGGAAGCATTGAGAACTATTCCTCAAGACTATATTAAATTGCAAGAAACTCTGTCTCTAAGCAAACTATAAAGTGGGTGGGTCAAGACTTTTGCACAGTATTATATATCTAAAACAACAAATCAGCTACTTGCTCTCAGCTCAGATCTTCAAGAGGTTAATCATCTCCTTTCTTTAATTTCTTTAAGTTTTAAAATCTGTTAGTTTGTTCTGGTGAGAAATCTGCACACACAATTTCTTTAACCATGAAATACCTGTTTTGTCTCAAAGTAAGAAAAATATAATATTATGAGCCAGGTTCTGCACTGCCTGTGGTGGGGATTAGGCTGCTTTTTGCACATCTGGAATGTGACCTTTGCTCTCGGCCTCTCCTGCTGTTTTGGTGGTCTGAGGTTGCACAGTGTACACCAGAAAACCACAGCATATGCACGTCCTTCATGGAAATTAATTACAGTTATACCCAGGGATATGCATTTCAATAAAAAATTAATAACTACACTTGCACACAGGATTTTTGTTTATTTATTTATTTACTTTTTTTTTACTTTTTAACTTCCATGTTTTAATAAATATCAGCTAACACACTTGATTTTCTTAAAACCTATCAAGCTGTAAAGGTATTTAAAAAAAAAAAAAGTATGACGTCTATTAAATTCTTTTGAAAAGCAGGTTTATATAAAATCCCTGCAAAATTGGACTCGCTCATGTGGAGACTGCTGTTTAACTCGTTGACTTGACTAATGGTTGTTAGTGTAATGTATAAAAGTAAAGAAAATTATTCACATTTGACAGGTGTATAAATCATCAGAATATTTTGATATTCTCTATAGGTATCATATTTTCCTTTTTTTTCTTTTAATATAAAATTAGTGAAATAACATCCTCTCTGTTCATGATTACAGCATACGGCTCGTGTAATTAAATAGACTTTTGAAATTATGCTTATTTAGTGTTTTAGCTTTTTTCCATCTCTTTTGCAGGTTCTCTCTCTTTTTTTTTTTAAATAGATGGATCTTATAAAGTTTTTGCTAGCAATTTGATTTCTGTTTTTCAGGAGCTGTGCCAATGCAGGCCGTCAGATGGGAACTGTTCGTGCTGTAAGGAGTGTATGCTGTGTCTGGGCACGCTGTGGGAGGAGTGCTGCGACTGTGTGGGTGAGTGTAAGCTTTTCGCTTGTAGTTCATGTGAATGTAAAATTGAAAGTGACACCAATATGTAAGTCAGGAACTTTTTGCCTGCTTTCTAATGCATGATAATCAGTGTGATTCCTCTAGATGTGAAAGGAAAGTTTTAACCTGATATTAACAGCTCGAATATTTCCTAAATGCTGGTCATACTTTTCTGTTTTCCTGTTTAAGGATCTGTGTTTTGATAACAGCTGTGTTTATTGTATCGACTCTTTCCCTCAGGCATGTGCAACCCGAGGAACTACAGTGACACACCAGCCACCTCTAAGAGCACAGTGGAGGATCTCTACAGGCCCATTCCCTCCCTGTTCAGAGCGCTCACTGAGGGTGAAGCCCCCATCAACATGATGGTGGTCTCCTTTCCTGTAGCAGAGGAGCTCTCATACCATGAGAACCTGGTCTCTTTCTTGGAGACTATGGAAGATCAGCATCAGAACGTCTCGTTGCCTGGCAACAGCATTCATTCTAGTTATGATAACACTCAAGGTAAGTCATGGTCCTGTCATTAAATCTGATGTTTCCCAGTGACACACACACACACACACACACACACACACACACTTTTTAGTATTTGTTCTGTATGAATTCACCGTTTTTTCCATACTGACAAAATCCACGAAGGATATTTTTCTCCAGAGCAACAAGTTTGAGTTGAAGTCTGTGTCCTTCCTCTCGTATTCAAGGTCCAGTTTATAATGCACGACTATTTCTAGACCTGTATAAATGTTATCGTATAAGTTAAGGGAATTTATAGTTTACCTCACAGATAGTGGATGCCTGTAAAATCTGTCTAAAATCAATGTATTTAATAACCATTTTTCATTTAAATCTAGCACTAATGATTTGCCAGTCATTTTTGTTTATATTTATTTATTTATGTTTAATCATAATACACATGGAATGGACATTTATCCCTAGCATGAAATGTCGTCTTGATTCAGGGCCTCATATATTTATATGCTCCAGTTGCTCCGGAGAATGCTGCTTTCCTGATTTAAAATTTAATTTGAAGTGAACTTCCAACTGATTAAGTAATCAGACAACCAGCAAAGCTCGGCCATGGTGTTGATGTTCAAATTACAGCTTATATCAAAGGTTCAGAAAATTAATTCTAATTTACAGTTTTTTTTTTTTTTTTTTTTTTTTAAAACCAGATGCCCAAGAACGGAATTCCCAGTTAGTTTTGGTGGTGTCCATGTTCAGCAATGCAATTAATGGGTGTAACACACCATGGTAGTTTTTAATAGCTTATGTGACATAGACACTGGGTGCTTTAAGGATTTGCAGTTTCTTGCTTATTTATTGTGACGATTGTATTCAGGGTTTTAAATGTATTTAGTATGACCTCATTTCATGCACTGGACCTGAATTCACCAACAGTTTATAAACTGGAGAATAGGAACATGAGTTGCTAACCATCTAAACATTCCATATTCCAATAATCTCTTACTCTCTATCCTTTCTAGAAAACATGTGCACAGTGGTCTACTTTGATGACTGTGTTTCAATTCGCCAATGTAAGCAGTACTGCGAGTCGATGGGAGGCTCGAAGTACCGCTGGTTTCACAACGCGTGCTGCGAGTGCATCGGGCCCGAGTGTATCGACTACGGCAGCAGAGCAGTGAAGTGCATGAACTGCCTTTTTTAAACCACTAGACTTGGAGTGTTGCAGATGCTCACACAACAGCCACAAGAGGGCACAATAACAGGACCACAGGCTCAGGAGTCAATGACCTGGGGTTGGGAAACAGAAGCGACAATCATGTAAATTACAAGCCCTTGTGATTTTGCTCTTTGTATTATCTTTTTACACTTTGTTTCATAGTTTTTCTAGGGAAAAAAGTCTTTTGTATTTTTCTATAAAACATTGCATAGGCAATCGTTTTTCAAATAGTATTCATAATTCTCTGAATAATGTGTTTTATGGCATGTTACCAACTTTTTACTATTTCTGTTTACTATTTAAACCTAGTTCTCACATCAAGGTACCATATGGGAGGGAACAGAAAAGTCCCTGTAATGCTGCAATCATAGAATAGCATGTTGCATGTTCAAACTGTTGTACGTGCATTTTTTTTCTTTTTTTTTTCCGAATGTCGAATGAGATCCTTAGTCATAATTCCTCTCCGAAGGTAACTTCTGCTTTTACCAAACAGACATGTTGAGGACGCAAACTGAAAACCCGTCCATGGACATGCTCCCTGCTTAAGCCCTGTAAAATATTAGCTTAGCGTTTGTATGTGTAAGACATTTATCTAGAAAAGGTCTACAGCTTTGAGATCCATTGTAGTTGTTGTATCCTAGTGAGGGCGGGTTTTGGTAGTTACTTAAAGGTACTTTTGCATTTTGACCCAGGATGCTCTCCCCAAAAAGACCTGCATGTTTAGGTTTTGTGTTGCAGTGCCTCATTAAAAGTCAGGAAACCTTGCTGGTTATGCTTCTGAAGTTCATAAGAGGTTAAATTAAAGCAGAATTCAGTTTGAAATATGCCCAAGACCGGTCGTTTGCTTCCTATTAAAGTTTGTTTTATTAACAAATTATCATATAATCACAGATCCATTTGCAAAACATGCTAAAAATTGTGTAGGTAAAACCTAAGCTGCATTTTATTTTCAATTTTTGTAATTTGCTTTAAAAAAAAGCCATGGTACAACCTCAACACAATATTAAAGTTACCATTTTAATCAAATAGTTTTCAGTGGATTTTGATCATGCATCCGACTCCTGCTTCCATGCCAATGTTTCATTCTTCCATGTATGGATGCATTCAGTATGCAGGTGCACTAATCAGTCAGCCCAACATCCCCTGAATAGAGGAGAGGAGGGGAGATGAGCACTTTCACATCAGCTTTGTATGATTGATGATGGATTCTGGGTCAGATAGCAGATGGTTGGGCCTGTGTCGAGGCTCCTCCCTCTGAAACACTTTTTTACAATCCGTACAAAGGAGTCCTTCTCTCCTGGGCATAGATCGAGACACAAGTAGTGCGGTCACATGACCACTTAGCCTTGGCACTGGAACCTAGGAGCTTCACATAGCATCATCCTAAAGCTCCGTTTTCCAGACACCTTAGAAAGGCTTATGAGTCAGGATGATCACTTTACCTCAAAGTCACCATGACTACAGCAGAAGCTAACATTTTTTTTTCCTAATTAAAGGTTAAAAACATCTATTGATTTAAAAAAAAATGTTGAATACAATCCAAACAAAACTAAATCCAAACTTCTGCAGAAAAGTGCACATCTGTTAGAAAGGTGAATGAATATTAGGTTATAAATTGGTACAGTACACTTTACTGGTTCTGAAAATACATTAAACCGAAGGGTTTTTCAGGACAAAGTGAATAGAAATATATTAGCTTTGATATCTAAATGAATACAAATTCTCACAACTTTCACATATTGAAAATACTACTTGTGTATTACTTGTATAGAAAACACCTTTAATAGTTCTACAGTCCCATGACTTGCACCTCCAGTGTCAGGTCTGTGCTTGGTGGCTTTCCTCTGGGTTCTCCTGTTTCCTCCCACACTCCAGAAACATGCAGATTAGGCTAATTGACGTTCCCAAATAGTCTGTGGTGTCCGTACAAAATGGGAATAAATACAATAGCCACAGAGGTGAATGGATGGATTCTACAGTCCACACAGGTATTTTGTTTCCTTGGAATAATAAGGTCCTATTTACATCCTAAGCACTTTACTTCATAGAGCAAAACGGTGCTGTCTTTTTATTTTCCAAATAAAGTGTCCCAAAATGCATATAATTTGCATAAAAACACCTCACATTACATTAAAAAGCTTGTAATGAATAATTCATTTTTGACCAAAAAAAGAACCTTATAATTCCAAAGGGATAATTTCTTTTATTTTCATGGTATACTAGACATTAAAATAGTAATCATGTTGATCAAATTGCAGCATTAATGATCTTTAGTTTGGTGCAGAGAACCATACAGTGTCCTACTCTTGTTCATAAGGTGAGCATGTGGAATTTGGCAATACACTTTAGCTGACTAAACTTTTTGTTTAAACTTTTAGTTTTGAATAACAATTCTGAATGCTAGAAACAAAATAGAAACAAAGAACCCAGACTAAAAGAACTGCATCTGAACTTTTATTCTGGACAGGTTAGGAGAACATATAACAATTCTATTCATGATCACTGATCAAAATGGAAAAAAAAAACTGGAAGATATGTACAGTACATGAGATGCATGGATCATAGTGAAGCACTTTTTATTTTCATGTTAAAATACCCCAGAGTGATGTGCAACAACCACACTGATTCAATATTGAATTTCTACATACTCTGCAAAAAAAAAAAAAAAAAAAAAATGGACCTCTTGTGATTTTGGTTTAAAAATACAATAGTTCCTTTTCCAATAGGACGTGGATCCCCGCTTTGTCCCAGGGAAAGTCCATGTGCGCAGGCACAACAATGTGCTGCACTAAACTTTAAAACAATATCGGCTCAAGCCCTTGAAGAAAAACGTGTCCGGCGTCAAACCACAGCTCCCAGACTAGGGCATGTGGAAAGGCTGAGGCGGTTACACTCTCCATGTTGAATATATCTGCAGCATATGAGTCAATCACCCGGTACAGTATCAAAATGGAAAATGAGATAAAATCAGGGAAACACTCGGTGCTACAGACTTTCCTGTTAATGTGGTTGTGTGAAGTTGACAGTTCCTGCTTTGTTGTAGAGGGAAAAAACAAAACAAAATGACAATCCATCAACGAGAGAGAGAAGATGAGGATGAGTGAAGGAATAGTAGTCACCCACTCCCTGGTTCTGAGATATGCTGATATTTTTGACTGTAGTTTGTTGGTGTTTTGACTCCAGATATTCAAGTATTCTCTGGTTTTAAGGAAGACGCTTATAAGGCTTCTGTGGCAAAAAAAAATAATAAAATAATAATAATCACAAAAACTGTTTGTTGTAGTGAGTTGCTCTAAGGGAAGGACAGTTGGTTGAAGCGAGTCCCCAAGCAAATATTTCTCAGTTTTTGTGCCCATGGTAGAGGCCAGTCCAAGCCCCTGTACCATCATCAAAGCTAGGGGTGTTGTATGTGCGTGTTCAGTAGGTGGAGGAAGTGGTGCTCATGGCATCCTCGTTAATGCGTGTGCTTCCTGGGTGTACGCTGGCAAAGTATTTTACATCTTTGTCCATGTCCATCTGCAGAGCGACCAGAGTCTGCTCCAGGGCCTCCTGGTGCGAGTTGGCTGAGTGTAGGAAATATTCTACAGGAAACAACACAAGCATTAAATCCCCCTTCCCGAGTATAACATCACAAACTGTGTGAATATCAGAGTGAAATTTAAAAGGACACCTGAAGGGGCTTTGTCAGATTACTGACATCTACTCCTGGATACCCAATTACAAACTTTTATCTGTGTCTAAGAAAACAACCACCTGTGTACACACACACACTATATAATCCAAGATATACAAATATTTCTTGTCTCAGAAATCTCCACCCTTTTACACTAATGTGTTCAGAATACACACACTCCCTTAAGAAATAAGTCAATAGGCTGGCACTGACCTCGCTCCATCAGGCTCTGGCGCAGGGTTTTGGCCAGCAGAACACGAACATTGGGCACAGGGTCAGATGCCAGCTGCAGCAGAGGAGCCAGCAGGTGCTCTGAGAACTGATCCAATGACACACAGTCCTCCTCTATAGCCAGCTAGAGATGTGTGCATGTATTAAAGGAAACAAGGTTACGAAAATAAATAAAATAAAATAGACTTGAATTATACAAAATTTTCCTTTTCCACAACGAAAAGGGAGATAAACTATGAAAGACTGAAGTGAAAGCACCATTTCCAAGATTATTCTACTGTAATGTCCTAAACAGCAGCTCTAATATGCTGAGCAGTGAGCAGGTGGTAGCCAGGAAATGCTACGCTCCCTTTACAACACAACACTGGCCATAGGAGAGAGGGGTACTGACCATATGGCAGAAATGCTCTAGCCTTAGCCATCTTTAAGCTGTTGACTGTGCATGTAACTATACAGAAAAAAAAAAACTAAAATTCTGCTTATTTTTTAAACTTGTTTTAAGGGTCATTTTTACATGATGCATTTTTCAAATTTATTCATCACATACACAGTCATACAAAGTATTATATGAAGTGAAATGCTTATTGATGACCTAAGATTTCAAAAAGAAAGTTTCAATATGAAATAATAGTCATATAGAATAAGTCACCTCAAGAGTGGTTAATGAGAGAATTTGTCCATACCTGACAAACAAAAGCAAAAGCTTGACGTCCGGACCATTTCGGAGAGTGGCAGAATTTATCCACCAACTCGCCAAGGAAATCCACCAACAGCGCTGGACATGTGGAAAGTTTCCTGATAATCTCACTGACCTATACAGGGAAAGAAACAGATACCATTCAAAATGATCTTAAATCAACAATCACAGCCTCACACCATGTACACACGTGAACAAAACTGTTGGTACTCTTTTGTTAAAGAAAGAAGAACCCATAATGGTCACTGATTAACAACCACAATTAAAAAAGCAATGTCCGATTTTTTAACAGTATTTTTTTTATTATTACTTTTGTCAGTTTCAAGTTATTTCAGCGACCATTGTGTGTTTTCAGTACCAAAAATTTTGTCCAAGGACAATCAGGATAAGAACCAACGAATTGTTACATCATCGACACAACTGAGGCGATAAGACAGCCTTGTGAACCCTTACAAAGGGAATGGCTTGTGTGTATGGCTGTGCATACCAGTCTGTAGGAAGTCCACCGCACAGAAGACACTCTGTCTATGCAGAGGCAGAACGCCAGTGGCCTCAGATAGTCATACACGTCCTGCCCACTATACAGCTCCAACAGCAGGACTAACTGCCTGTTCGACAAAACCCACACAAAAACATGTAAAATAGAATTGGCCAGAGAGGAAAAAGAAGAGGTAACAAATGCTGATGAACGCTGTGAATATTATGAATTTTAGCTGGTCATACTCTGCAAGTTCTGATCTGAATCTCCAGTTGCGACTATTGTCTGTAACCAGGAACTCCTGCAGCTGATAGAGGTACTTCCTCCTTGTATCCTGATGCAGCAGCTAAAAGAGGAAAAGAACAGAAGCACATCTTGTTAAAAATCTGTTCTTTGTGTATGGCTGACGTGCGAAATATACAGAAGTGAAAGAGTGAAATACAGAGGCAGCTTAAGAGATTGTAAAAACAGAAAACTAAATTTGACAAAACAGAAACTAAGAGTGGAAGCTCTGGCAGGAAGGCAGAAAAAGCAGCACGAAACATCACTAACCTTGAGGAAGTCATAGAGGTGCCGAAGGACTCCTATGCGCACCTCGTCCAGGTCCTTAAGAAAGCCATTGAAGATGGGTACCAGGTCTTCGGCAGTCAGCTGATCGCCCAGAATCAGAGCTAATTCATGGATGGAGAAGGCCAGTGTCCGCCGTACCTTCCACTGCAACAGGGCAGGAGAAAGGCATTCAGAATTTTCTGTTAACACTTTAATGACTGTGCGTTTATGCACCGTGCCCTTAAAAACATACTACTGTGTGTGTAGCCTAAAGTCTCTTAGAGAACTAAAATATAAGTAAAATAGAGTCTTACTTTTCAACACTAGGCCTGGATGACAAACACATTAGGGTAAATTACCTAAATGTGTGGAAACAGAAAAACTCTACTACTCTAAAGTAAGCCAGCAATGTGGTAAAATTAAAAAGACTACGCACAAGCCTGAACAGCATTTTAGTGTTCATAATAAAGAATTTTAATCCTCCACCTGCATTTTGGCAGATTTCTTTGGCTAAATATTCCTGTCTAGTATTTACTACTCACAAAATTGAGCATCAAACAGATAGGACTCGTATCCTACCTATACTAGGATATTAGGTCTTAGTCATGTGACGCAAGAATAATTGACCATGAAGGTGGTCTTGTACTCTGGGATGGCTTGTGACTTTGATCGGTTAACAGTTCAGGACTGAGATTCCCACAAACAATTTTTGTACCAGAGCCTCCAATCACAAAAGTGAACTCAATATTTACAAATACCTCTAATGTCATACTGAACTTCCAGCAACCTAACACAAGGAATGACCCTGACCCTGCTATCACCTAAATGAGGAGGGGTTCCCTGTTGAGTCTGGTTCCTCTCAAGGTTTGTTCCTATTGTCATCTCAGGGAGGCTTTCCTCGCCACTGTCGCCCTCGGCTTGCTCATCAGGAACAACCTGATAATTCTAAGTTATACACATTTCCTCACATTGAACTTATTTCCTTATTCTGTAAAGCTGCTTTGTGACAATGACCATTGTTAAAACTTACATATAAACACAATTTATTACAATATAATTACAGATCACCAGGAACACAAACGAACAAAAGCAAATTGCTTTCATAAGCACCAGCCACAGAAGAGTAGCAAGGGTTATGAAGGGCCGTATTTTGAGGTGCGGTCTCACTGCACCTGCATGTCGGAGGCTAGAGTTTCGAAGGTGTCTCTGAGGCAGTGCCAATTCTGGCGTCCTAACGTGAGCGCCACACCAGGCAGGCTGTATGCACAATGCTTGGCGATCTCCATATCCACCGTCTGGGCCCGGGATGGGTCGGTCATAGAGAGGTACTGATCCAACAGCGCCTGAGGGACTACATCCTATAGAATACACCAAAGAGAGAGAAAGAGAGAGAGAACATTTTAAACAGGCACTTGACAGTACAGTTTGAGAACATGCATATACAAGAATGCTTTGTAACAAGTTGGGACACTGATTTATTACAGACATGCTAAAAAATAATTCTAAAAATAAATGGTTGTCAAGACGGCAAACCACAAAAATGGGGTAAATGCGTTTTTACCTGTTGCTTGGATTTTTTCTCCTCGTCTGGACTGCTGCTATCACTCAACTCCGAATCATCACCATGACTCACAGGTAGGGTGGACTCTCGGCTCTGAAATACAAAACGACTTGCGTTTAGAGATGCATGACTCATGGCAGTCAGCATTATCTAACCTAGTGGTGTACGCATACATGCAGTATTAGTCATCACGGAAGACAATTTATACTATTCTCATTAAAATATGAACATTTGAAAAACCTCTACATCGGAAGAGTCAATGAGCGGGACGTGGCACGAGCTGAAAGGGTTTTCATGAGACTGCTGAGGTTCCAGGAAAGCCTCCTCAACGTGAGTGTCCAATGATGTGGCTCTCAGAGCAGCAGTCAGCACGTCCACTTGTGCTAGAAAATAAAATGATGCATAACCATTAGGACTGCTTAATTTCGAGTGTTAAATACTTTTAAATGACAAAATTGTTCTTAATCACGTGAACCCGCGTTCGACCAATACCAAGCACAAAGTTATTTATATGGGACAACGAGGCTGAATAGCCAGATTACAAGAAAGCCATAGCCTGTTATGCATGCTTGTCGACTGACAATCTAAGCACAAGTCTGAACATGAGCCTGCTATGCGAGCGCACAGAAACCCACGATTAACACACACCTGGCTTGTTACATCACACACAGGTATGTGTTGTACCTTAATATTGTGCAAAACTGCCTTTTCATTTTCTAACAGAAACAAACATCTGGCCTGTGCAGAACAATGGAACACCATAATAGGCCAAATACAAATTGCCAAAAATTTTATTTACATTAAAAAAAATAAAATACAAAAAAGTGTGACCATGTGGGATATTGGGTTTAAATTCAAGGATCTTGGGATATACGACACATAAAAACCATTTACAGCATAAAAAGGACCTATTATAAAGAGAGTCACATCCCACTTGAGCAAGCCATACAAAGTCAACTTAAAATCAAACAATCTTGAATGTTTTTTTTTTTTTTTTTTGTCACACTGACAAATCTTAAAAGCCTAACCAGAGTGTTTCTCTCATCAGAAATGGCTCAGACTAGAACAATAGGTTGTTTGCACATGTCACATCCGCTACATTGTATGGTGCAACCTGTTACAAGAGGTCAGGAAGTGATTTTCTACATAGGAGGCAGTATTACTAGCTCTCAAAAATGCCTATGGTTTGTGTTTATGATTGCTCGAATTGAATCCAGCATCACATTTACTTTGTCAAAGAAGGGAATTTAATATAAATAAAGATAGAAAGAAAATCAATGGCCAGAACCTTTGTCAGGAGCAGTTGAGCAAGATGATGCTCGTGTGCGTGTGTACACAGACCACTTTGTTAAATAGAACATATCTTGTGTCTCTGTAGTTAAACATTTCTTTACATTGGAAGTGTTCAAGTTATTGGTTTTCCTTTGCTTTGTTGGAGTTTGCATCCCTGTATTGGCATTTAAAATTGTAGAGCAAAGATAACTTACCACAAACTACAACTGCATTCTGCATACTTGCTCATCTGTGTGCACACATTCATTAATCTGTGTGTGTGCGTGTGAGATCGATTTAAAACTACAGATATAAGCAACATCACTAACACCTAAACCGGGGGTAATGGCAAGCGAAAACTCAAGCGAAGGAAACCAAACCACATGCTTTCAAATTTGAATTGGCGCAACCTTAAAGAACCTAAAAGATCATTGATTGTCTAAAACACTTCAGAATGATTTTTTTTTTTCAGGTGCAAATTTGCCATCATGCTAAAACAAAACCCATTGGTAACTTTGTGGAACATACATGCTAGAAATATAATAGTACAACAATTGCACAGTCTTTACAGATTTAGCACATTCAGGTCACACAAAAGACAGCCTGGGAATTGACAAATTAATGACACTATGGGGGAATTAAATGGTCAAATCCAAGCTTAAACACTGTACTGCTGTAGCATGTGAAAGAAGGCAGATGAGTAGGACAGCAGAACTGCATCAAACGTCAACTGCAGCAGCACGCATACAGCCCACTCGACCATGACAGTGATCTGTTCTACAGGTATTTATAGTCTCAAAGTAATACTAAGGCATTGCATTTCTAATGTATCTACAGCATGCATCACAGACAAACAAGTAAATATCTTTCGTTCATGGTAAACAAACTAAAAGTACACTGTTGGGTGATAAGGCACTGTATTGTTTGGTCATGCTGCTGTTAACATTAACACACCCTTTTCTATTCAATGTTTGCTCAATTTTCCTGAGCTCATTTCCTTTCCACATAGACACAAGACTATAGGTCTGACTGCCTGTGCAACTTTTAGTACTTGAGGAACCTTCAAAAACTTGTGGTAGAACATAATCTGGATAATCTAAATAATCTTATTACCTTTAATACCGGAAACAGGCACGGTTATACTGTTAACTATTTTAACTATGTATACTTTTAAATATTATTATATTATTAATATATTAAAGATGTTTGCTGGAAAAAAAATTCCAACCACAGACTAAATCAAGAGTTACTTATAATTGCTGTAAATACCATTGCAGTTTATATTTCAGTTATTATATGCTACTTTTAAACAGCAGGAGCTTTGCAGCTCACTGCCCCATTCAACTTTTCTCTTTGATAGTGTATGTGCATGGTTGCACTGAAGTGCACTGGTGTGAAAAAATCCTTTGAAGTGCATAGAGATGAACACAGTTGCAAAGCAAAACCATTGATGCCCGTAATTTGTACATGATTATGAAGCTTTGCTTCATTTATTTATTTTAAAAAAAGGATGGAGGTGTAGCCTAGCTCACCTTTGACATCAGGATCATCAATGTGAGGTTCCAGGTTCTCAATGAGTTCCTCCAGCTGCTTCCTGTCCAGAGCCGGCGTGGAGACATGGGTAGAGGAGCAGGTAGCAGAAAGCTCGTCGTCAGTTTTGCACTTCTCCTCCAATAGCTCCAGGTCAAGGTCTATCTGTGGGATGGGTGTCCTCCAGTAGTGGAATGAGTTATACAGCTCCTGCTCTGGTATCTCTGCTTTCTCTGCCACATGGTTTGGTAGTGCACTCGAAGCAACCTCTGTGCCGTCGGCGGTGTCTGGGTTCGTTGGCGTGGGGTTCTCACTCACGAGGTCTTCTGAGGTGTTTGATGGGCTGTCCTGTGCTGTGGAGCTCACAGGTGGTGAGCACCGTGGTTCCCTGGATGTTTGATCTGCGTCTAGATCAGCCAGCTCAGAAAGGCACTTTGGACTAGGCCTATCCCCATCATGGCAACAGGACTCATCCGGAGATAAAGCTTCAGCTGCCTGCTCCCCTCCACCCTCCACATCTATGTCCACACTGTCCTGTTCCGACTGGCATAGCTGGCCTTCACAATGCTCCTGGGTGCATGGTGGATTCTGGGAAATGCAGTCAGGCTGTGAGGGGCTAGTTTTCTTTTCTTCTGTAGCAGGTTTGTTAGTGCTTTTGGATTTGTCGCCAGCCCTGATTTGTGGAGGAAAAAATAAATTAATTAATTAAACAACTCGGATGTTCTACATGGTGTAAAATAGGGCTTCACGATTTGATAATTTATTCTCTTTTATTTTTATCACATTGCGATTATTTTGACACATATTGCGATTGATATTTAACTATTAATTAAAAAACATTTTATTCAGACAAAATAAATAATAATAAATTAATAATTACTTTTAATAATAATAAAAAAAAACTAATATTTATTCAAACATTTATCTAGGCTAACAGCAATGATCTCATTTAAAAAATGTGTCAATATTTATTTACCCATCAATTCAAAATTAATAATAAAAATACTTAAATTATTGACAAACTCTACATATAAACTCCTGACTATGTGCATGATATCTGCAATAAATTGCAGCCTTTTGCAATTAGATAGTTGCATAGCTCCATATTTTTATTTGTAATTTTTTAATCAGATTAATTGTGCAGCTGAAGTGTCCAAAAAAAAAAAAAAAAAAACACTATATGGCAAGTTGGTCTTAATGAAGTTCTATGCACTGGAAAAGTTTATATAGGATATAACATTATTATTTTTGCCACATAGTGCCGGTCTTTTCCCCTTCAATCATTTAGTTTCAGTTACAGGCGAGCCAACTACAGCACTTGTACAAAATAGTATTATAATCCTTTGGGTCAAGAACTAAAGCAGGTTAAAAATTACACTGAACTGTTGCACCATCAGCTGTTTCTACTTATTCAATGTTACTCTGTCAGTGTCGGCCAAAAAAAAACTCGTTGTAAATATAAATACACGTGTGCAAAAAATAAAAAAAAAAGGTGTTCCACTCAGAAGAGAATTCCTACCGATTGTGCAATTGCTGGGCTTTCCAGTCACCCTCCTCTGCACCCTCTTTAAAGTACTGGCCCACATTAGTGCTAGGACTGGCAAATGTAGAGATAAACTGGCCCAGAGACTGGAATGCTGCCTGCCGCACCTGTTGGACACAGCATGCAGCAATTAGCCACTCACCACATACAGCAAACACGGAACAGTTTTAAAAGAGTTTCTAAAACTTAAAAAAAAAAAAAAAAATTATCAGATGTCAAATGTTACATAGATAAAAAAAAAGAAATAAAAAGTATTTAAGATAAACTATGGTTCATCATGAACACACAACCATGCGCTTCACACATCTGTAAACAATAGTCCTAGCCCAGATTCCAAAGGAGGGAAAAAATCCCATTTATCTACACAAACAAACATCCTCAGAGCAGTTGCCCAGGGAAGAGGGAAGTCACGCACCCATCGGGAGGGGTCACTTATGAGGTTGATGAAAAGAGATGAGAGTTTGGTCCTGCGCACTTCCTGAGAGGTTGCCGAGGACACGGTCATGAAGCACTCTGCGCAGGCCTTCCGCACTCCCCATACATTATCCGAACAGAGCTGGAAAAACCGTGGCAGCTGAACAGGAAGACAATGCGGTGAAGAAAGGAAAAACAATTAGGCCACACTTGGAAAGGAAAATCCTTCCCTGTCCACTTTAAACATAATAAGCATTTTAAATAAATTCTAAAAATCTTCTTTAAAAAAAAAAAAGACTACAAAAAAAAAATTATAATTGTATACAGCTGTTATATAATCATAGATTATTACAACAACCAGACAGGCAATACAGACTTCATGAGAAGGGCGGTCCATACAGGTTTATCCTGTACAGGCAAGTCACACAAACCAGGGCACAGAGACGTCCTCATGATTTAGCCAGTGGTCATATGATGATAATTAAACAATAGTAATACTAAGCCTTTGTTGATTAATGAGCAGTAGGGTTAAACTGTGTGATAATACTGTCGAAAAAGGGGGTAAAAACCATGCTGCACTGCAAAAGTACAGCCATGGGAAATGGTGTACCCACAAAACAAGAATACAGAATGGATGAGACACCAAGCACTTACCAGATATTAAACACAAGCTCCTATACTTATT
This sequence comes from Clarias macrocephalus, assembly GCA_011419295.1. Lineage (NCBI taxonomy): Eukaryota > Metazoa > Chordata > Actinopteri > Siluriformes > Clariidae > Clarias > Clarias macrocephalus. Next base: position 52,290 of record JAAGKR010003137.1, read on the forward strand.
CACACCTGGGACAATTTAAAGTACCCCATCCTTTTTTTGGGAAACAAACGCAGGCAAAGAACATAAAACGCCACTCAGAATGCAAGAAGTACTACTACAGATGTTCTATACCTCACTGCTACACCATTTTTTTCCTGCCCCTGTTTACATATAGCTCTGTGTATATAGGCAATATGCTTATTTAAAACCATCAAGCACAAATAGGACATCCCATACCAGTAATTCTTCTGTTGTTTCTCCCCCAACAACAGTGCAGATATCTCCAAAATTTGCTGCACACACCTATTAAGTTAGAAAAATTTTATTATTAATTCAAACCCACTTTTAAATCCTTGAACTGTCTTAAACATCAAATTAAATGCGTTTTTAACTGCAATCATGTTTGTAAAAGAGCCAAACAAAAATGCCCACCTTGCGTACATGGAACATCCTGCAGTCACAGCACATCTCACAGAATCGTGGAAGGAAGAGGCGCTCTGTAATATCCTTCCCCACCATGGGCGCCATTTTGCAAATAATCTGTTTTTAAAACATTAGTGTTAAAAATAAAATCCTTAAAACAATTCAGAGCGTCGGAATGTCCAATTTTTGCTTAAACACTCACTGCCATAGCCTCAGTCTTGACATCATCATTGCTGTCTGGGGCGGTGAGATCAACAAGGACAGGACAGACAAGATTCTCAATGTCTACTCGCTCTATCAGCTCCTGCTCCAGAAGCATCAGAAGGGCTGCCTGGCTTGTCTTTCTAACCTGTCAGGTGGAAAAATTTTTTTTAAATTACTTAATTAAAAACACACATACTAACAACTAACTAAGGAGAAACATAGGTCTTAAACTTATTACTCTATACTTAATTATATACATATAAAATGCTCCACTGCTAAAACACCTTTACTTTCCTGACCCCCAAATGTGGGTGTTATGGTAAAGGTATAAGAGAAAGCATGAGAAAGACCTAAACATTTATTTACTGGTGTAATTGAGCATTCTGAAGCTAAGAGACCAATTTTATAGGATTTCTGAGACTTCTAAACTACTAACAAACTCCACACAAATACATATAACAGAACAAAGAAAGATGCTGGTTTAAAACACACACTTACCAGGTTGTTCTGGTCAGCTAAATATCTCACTACAATGGGCAGCAAATACTTTGAAAAAGCAAAGGGAATGGAAGGTCTATTTTCTTGGCAGAAAATGGCGATATGGGGAATTTGTTCCATAAGCTCAGCTCGAACTGTAGGCTCTGAAAATACATGGACAGCCCTGTTATATTAAAACAATCACTTTTTTATTAATGGTTACTAATCAAGTGGCAACAAAGTTAAAGTGTGTCATGTTTCAGAGTCACAAGGCTTAAGGACGTGACATATGGTGTATGCCAGCGTTGCATCTTCCCTCATGGTAAATTGTAACATGGTAAAACTTTTTTTTTTATTTTTTTTTTTTACTGGATCTTCCTTCAAGCTTTGGTAGTATTCAATAAGTATGTTAACAAAAAACATTAGCATGATATGCATCACACAGAACGCATTTTTTCACCAGGAACCTTTAAAACTGTAGCTGCTTGATTTGCCTTTCCTCACTCTGCACTATACAGCAAAGACATTATAAGATAAGGGTTAAACAAATCTTAAAAAAAATAATAATAATAAATACAAAATGTAAAAAAAGAAAAAAGGCCTGGGATTTTGCTTTGTAAGGTGGAACACTGGCACAAACACTAACAAGTCACACCAGTGCCATCAAAAATTAATGAGTGATAAAGGGAGCAGATTTCTTTGTAACACTGAACCTGAGACAAAGTAAGGGCACAGAATTCTCTAAATATATCATGACACTTCTAGGAAGGTAGACGTTGCTTGAAGAGCAAACAATGAAAGGGTTCGTTTCAAATGCTGAAAAGCAAACAGAAAAAAAAACAAAAAATTTGATGAGGGATCGAACTGTGGTTTACCCGAGTCCTCCGCAAGTCTGCTGACTCTCTCGAGGACTGCAATACAATCCCTTTCATCCTCGCTAACTGCTTTTAGCGTATCCAGCAAACTGCGAGCCACCATCTGTCTGCGAAGAAAATACTAATGAGAGGTTTGTGCAATGGTAAGCAATTCAGCAATACAAAATGACAAAATTAACACAGACATTATTACAAACGTTTTAAGGTGTGCCCAATAATTTTTCCTCTCCTCAAGAGAAAAGCTAGAGAACCCATCACTACTTGATGTCAGTCTGAAACAAACAAATGAGAGTCAGTACTATTATAAATCTAACAAAGTCTACACTTGAGTACCTGTTAAATATGTTTTCACTCGTGACGTATTTATCCAGCCTCCCCAGGGGCGTCAGCATCTCATCTTGCGATACAAAATCCAAGGCTGAAGGTATAATAATGACGTCAGACTCTGAGCTGTAGTCATCCACACCAACTATTAGAAACATTGGAAATATTAGGAGCAGATCCCACCACCCAGCACACATTCGGGTAGTGGTGAAGAACTTTACCAGTTAAAGAAGAGTGACCAGAATATACACACACCAACAAGGTTAGCAAAAATGGCCGAAAGACAAGACATGCCATTTGATTTGTTTTATATATATATATATATAAATAAATAAAAAAAGAGAGCAAGTGCAATAGCACAGTCAGACAAGAAGCAAAACACCAACAGGCCTCAAAGACAAAACTACGAGACAATATAAATGCGCTTTTAAATCAAACTCAGCTCGCTGATGCCTTTTCCAAGTGCCCACTTCCATCAAGAAAGGTGTTGCAGTAATGGTTTTATGGAAGTAATTGCTATTCTGTCCTTATACAAATATTAACCTGGGTACCTCCTCAGTAAACAGCAATGCAATTGATATATAGAAAACTCTTATATAACAGACAGATAATACATTAATCCTAATGATATTTTTTTTGCTGAATAATAATAAGTAGATCTGAATACTATTCACTCATTGACAGATAGCTGGGTTATCTAGTAATCAGTAATGTTCCTGAGCTCTTAAGTTTATTGCAATCCTGGCTCTGGAAAGCCTGATAGTTCTCTCACACATTCATCTTCTATACCGCTTTATCCTGTATACAGGATCAGAGAGGGCTGCGAGCCTATTGGCACGGGGTGCCAATCTAGCACAGGGCAAATACACACACTCAGACGCTCATTCAAACACTACAGGCAATTTGGGAACACCAGTTAGCCTTATCTGCATGTCTTTGGACTGTGGAAGGAAACCGGAGAACACAAAGAAAACCCACCAAGACCACAGGGAGAACATGCAGCCTCCGTGCACACAGACCCGAGGCGGAAATCAAACCCAGAACCTGGTAGTGCAAGGTGACAGTGCTAACCACTAAGCCACCATGCCACACCTGATAGTTTGAAAGATTTATCAAATATCCAAATCACTCCAGGTCTCCATCAATGGAACTGGGCGACCTACATTATGTACTACACTACACAATGGGTACGACTTTGTTGTCGTTGCATAGTACGGGTATTCAGGAACAAAATGTAGCTTAGCATCTAACATGATTTATACTCATCTTCATTCATTCATTCATCTTCTAACCTGTTTATCCCATACAGGGTAGTAGGGTGCCCATCTTTGGACCTGAGGTGGGAATCGAACCCTCGACACTGGAGGTAAATTTATATAATACTTATTATATGTATTATTATATAGTATGTATAGTGTATATTGTAACTGTAGTAAATAATGTATAACATGGAAACTATAGAATAGATCATGCTATGAGGTGGAAGAGAGATTTTTACCTTAAATGTAGTAAAATATAACAGCAAAATATAAAAGCTAGTATAAAACAGAAAAGCACTTTGAGCATCAGACGAGCCTTGCACACGACTGTACAAGTCTAAACCCTTTAACCTGATCATACACCAAGTTAAACGACCCAAGTTAGATGACTAAACTATTTCCAATAGAAGCTGAAAGACGGTGAGGCAAGTCATCTATTTCCGTTTTGCTGAAATCCCTCGCTTATTTGGAACAAAACATATTTACTCATCTTAACAATTTAAAACTAATTTATGTAATAAGTACTCCAGCGGTATAAGCCCGAACACAATGCTGAGCCCTCTTTCGTTAAGCACTAATCGTTACTCTAGGCCTGGGTGAGGAGCAAAGTTTGCCCGGTTAGCTCGTAGCTTCCTAGCACAGTTAATTAGCACAGCTTAGCATCAGGTCCTGCCGAGTGACACACCGCGCACAGCAAAGCGTTTAAACACACACCACAATACTCACATCCGTCTATCTCCTCTTGAGAATCTTCCTGAAGCAGCGAAATATCTGTGACAAACACATGAAAACGAGTTGAGTCGTGACTATCACCGAGCTACACCTAAACTCGGCTAGCTAGCTCTGATTAGCCAGGCTAGCATGTGATTTCTTTCAAATATATTTAACACACATTAAGCTAGCTAGCGTTAACGTAATAAAAGCTAAAGACCAAAACCGGCTTTAAAGCAGCACTCTTTTAGTTTCGTGCCGTAACTCAAGTGGACTTCTAACATACCCGCCATCTTGTCCTGGTCCTACATTTAAAAGTGGTCTGTGCCGAAGAGGCGACAACAACTCGAGGGGGGGAAGCTAAGCTAAAGCTAAACTGTGCAGGAGGACGGAACAGAGCGCAGCGCTGGGATCACACTGAACCCTGTCACTACCCGTAACTTCGCCTCGTCGCTGAGTCGCACCGCGCATGTGCGCATCTGTCGGGCCCCGCGTGAGGTACAACCACGCATGCGCAAACACTTTAACCCATGACCGAGCAGGTCACGAAATTTACTCTTGGTGTTTTACAAAGCTGCACTTTCGACAGCTTTGCAATAACAAATATTATCAAATATAAATCACAACTATTTATGTATAATTTCTTGTGATCTTGTTTAAAATTCAATTATTAAGGTGGCACAGTGGTGTAGTGGTTAGCACTGCTGCCTCGCACCTCCTGGGTCAAGGGTTTGATTCCCACCTTGAGTCTGTGTATGGAGTTTGCACATTCTCCCCGTGCTTGGTTGGTTTCCTCCGTGTACACTAGTTTCCTCCCACAGTCCAAAGACATGCAGATTAGGTTAATTGCCATTCTCAAATTGCCCATATTGTGTGTGTGTCCTGCAATGGATTGGTACCCCATCCACGGTGTCCCCCGCCTTGTCGTATAGGCTCTAGGCCCCTGCGATGATGTAACAGGATAAGCGGTATAAAAGAAAAATTAAGGAATGTTCTTAATTTAGGCGCTCATGTATTCTCCCTGTGCTTGGTGGGAATTAAACCACTATGCCAGGGTCGAGGGTTTGATTCCTGCTTTGGGTCTGTGTGCATGGAGTTTGTGTGTTCTCTTCATTCTTGGTGGGTTTCCTCACACAGTCCAAAGATGTTGTGTGTGTGCTCCAGATCACCTGCCACTCTGTACAGGATAAGCGGTATAGCAAATAAATGAATGAATGTTCTTAATTTAGGCAGCTAGCAAATGTGGTCTTATACCTCCAGGGTCGAGAGTTTGATTCCTGCCTCATGTCTATGTACGTGAGGTTTGCCTGTTCTCCCCATGCTTGCCTTTCCTCTGCATACTCAGATTTACTCCGCATACTCAGTTAATTTATACAGTTTTAAAAGTGGACCTGAGGAATGCACCCAGAAATCTTAGGGCACAATACACAGGGCACCCTGGATGGGGTGCCTACTCATTACAGGGAACACTCAGATAAGATTTTATCTTATCTTATCTCATATTTTTTACACTCACAGAAGTATTGTTCTGAATTTCAGTATGCTTTCATTTGACCATAGGCACGAGTTCTGAAAATGTGATATTGAGTAATTATATTGTATTATATTAGTTATTAATTCATCTATCCATGCATTATCTATACCACTTATCCTATGTTGGGTTGCGAGAAGCTTGGAGCTATCCTAGGACATTTAGGTCACAAGGCAGATGGGAGGCCAACCTATTGTAGAGCGCGCACACACACACACACACACACACACACACACACACACACACACACACACACACCTAATCATACACTATGGGCAATTTGTAAACACAAATCAACTGCCAACACAGCATGTATCTGGACTGTGGGAGGAAACCGGATTAACCAGAGGAAACCCACTAAGCCATCCAACGTGGAGGTGTGAGGTCACAGTGTTAACCACTAAGCCACTTAGTACCATCCTTACTACTAACCACTAAACCCCTACTACCATCATTAATAAATTTTTTCCTTTATTCATCTGTATTTTTTGTTTATAATAGGGTCACATTTTTACATTCAAGCACAACAATTAAAACAAGAGATGAGAAATTATCTAAAAGATTGTTTTCAATAGCAATTCATGTCTCGCCTTTTGGACATGGTGATACACAGAAAAGGAAAAATAACTGTTACATGTAATATTATTTGAATATAAATAGTGAAGTATAATACTTTTAATATTGTTAAATCCTTAAAAAGCAAACAAGTACAGTATGTCAGAAAGATTTAAAGCCACATACAGTATGTTGAATGTTTTGTTAAACATAGTGTACACACATGCAAACTCTCTGGCTCTGTCAGTTTTATTTATTTATTTATTTTTACTATGTTGTAAACAATAAATGCTAATCAAATCAATATCATCATTTGTATTAACTGCAAATATTTAATAATAATCTGAAACTGACTGTAACCTGCATTGTGTGAGCACAGTCTTCACATTAACTATAAATCCAAATTTTTGTATTGCAATTCTCACAATTACAAATAAATTTGCTACATACTTATAATTATCAGGATACATTTAGAAATCAAAGGTTCTTCAGTTATCAAGTTAAAAGTTAAAAAGTACACAAGTATCATAAGCTGTTAACAAAAAACAATTATGTATCATCAATATTCAATATTCAAGTGGATTAATAAAAATAAGCACTCTGCATGTGAACTGGTAATGTGATTTACCAAATATGGTAAGTAAGATGAACAACAAAATGTGCAAATCTGTGAAAAGTTATTTATGAAGAGTATTTGCATTCCATCCTTAATGTACCAATGTAAGCTATTCAGAGACACAATGTTGGATCAAGGCCCAACACTTGGGGACGAGGAGAGGAACAAATAAAAATTTGCTAATTTATGTAGTTAATTTATGTTGTACCTTGATCCTGGAGTTCCATTGTTTTGTTTCACTCTTTACTGAACTGTATATGGTTGAAACGCCAATAAAGGCCTTGACTTGCCATGACTTTACTTGATAAAGAAGAATAAATACAGAAGGAAAAAAACTAATGAAAAAAATACAGAAATACACTCTGGGATTCCCGACTTGCAAAAGTATGTTGTAATGACTAATTGCAGCTTAAAATGAAACACTTGTTTAACAGATTTAGACAGTAATGATATTTTACTACATAATATCACATCATAACATCACATTGATAAAGGTCTGGCAAAAATCAGCCTCCTCCTTTATAGTCCGTCTGTCAATCCATCTGTCTGTCCGTCTATCTACCTATCTATCAATCTATAATAATCCGTCATTGTAATTGATAATCGTTGTAACTGATATTTTGGCTACAGTGACCACAAGCCACAGGTGAGCGCACACACATACTCAGACACACTCACTTATAGATAGGCATAGGCCATTTGTAAATGCAAGTCATCTACTGTATGTCTCAGGACTATGTGGGAAAGCAGATAAACCAGAGGAAATTCACCCAGAAATTAGAAAACTATTATAAGGATTTAATAATAATAATAATAATAATAATAATAATAATACATATTGAACCTCTGTAATCTTGGGACTGCGGAGGCCAGTGGTGTCCCATTCCCATTTTGTATGACCGTGGCGGGTCAACATTCATACGCACATTCAATGGAAATGCCAAATAGCCTAATCTGTATGTCTTTGGACTGTGGGAGGAAACCGGGGAAGCAGGAGGAAACCACCAAGCACGAGGAGAGCATGCAAGCTCCATACACACAGATCAGACGCAGGAATCAAGTCCAGGACCTGGAGGTGCAGGCGACAGTGCTAACCACTAAGCTACCATGCTGCCAATAATATTAATACTAATAATCATAATAATAATAGTATTCAATAATGAATTAAAAAATATCTTTCTTATTATATACTATTTATGAGTACATATGCAAATAAGGGGAACAGAGTCTAAGGAAAACAAGTATAACAAAAATCTTTCCTTCTTTCCTGAGGAAGATGTTGATGCCATTTGTATTTTGATGAGCTATTTTCGTGATATTTCATGCGGCAATCTTGAACGTCTTAAGCAAAAGAAACAAACTAAATATTTTTCAAATCATTTTATTCCAGTGGATATTATGCACCCATTAAATAAATTCTGCATATTTGATTACTTTTACCAGTTGGGAAAAATCCAGATATTACTCTTATTATTTTTCGTAAAGGAAAAAGAAAATAAACGTTTAAGACAAACTACGTGTCACGGGCACGCGCAGCGCAGCGCAACGCGCGTCGCCAGTGTCGTGCCCGTGCCCGTGAGCGTGCGCGCCCCCTGCTCCTGTGTGACTCAGTGAGATTCAGTGGTGTTTAGGTGAATATTCAGAGCGCTTAGCTAACCTACAGCCACGCCGGCTTTTTGGCTGCGGGAAAACCCTGTTTAGGCAACATGTCCAAACCTGAGCAAGTATTAATTCTCGACCCGCCATCTGATCTGAAATTCAAAGGTAATGCTCATCCATACGCTGCTGTTATGTAGATGGGGCCAGGGCAGCCGCTTGTCAGCGGATTACTGAGCTAGCTAGTTAGCTAACCTAATTCAGGTTTGAGGTGTTAGCTAAGGATGGCTCGCTAGCTAACATGCTAACTCACAGATAGATCTCCGGCGGATAAATGTAGCTAAAGCCCGCTTACACCACGTCTCCACTGCCGCCATTTTGAATGAAGGGACGAGGATTTCTAGGCCTCTAATACTACTACAAATAATAATAGAATAATAACCTATATTACGTTGGCAGTTTGTTTTTGAGCTTGGGCAGCGCTGCTAAAATGGCAGCTTGGCGGAATTTGCGTTGATTCTGTACGTTGAGTTGTCGCACTGTGGAGGAATTAGACTAGCCAAGTCAACTCCTGAGCTATTACTTAGAGCTAAATGTCATTAAAAACCTATTGGCTCATTTCCTAGCTAACGTAATGCTAGTGCTGATTGCCGTGCCCTTTCACTCTCCATGCTAGGAAAGAAGATTTAGCTAAAGCTACAAGGCAAAAAAGAGGAACCGCAGCTTGAAGGTTTTGAAAGCAGTGTTAGCTGGTTAGCTGAGACGTTTTCACCCAGTAGATAGATTTTCCCATTTGCTGATTGACATTTCGCTCATAATGACGATGTTCACATGTCTTTGAGGAACTGTGCTCAGTATTCAGTCAGTTATGGTGCTGGGGTTACTTTCATATTGAACATCACTGTGCCATCTTGATGTTAAAGAATTAGCTATACTCTGAAGTTGTCACGTACACTTGTCTTATAGGTGCATTCTGGCCATGCACTGTGTGTGCTTGCTCCATTAGAGAGTCCTGATGATGAATAAGGACTGCCTCTGTCATGATAGTTTTCACAGCCTTGACTCTCTTGTATATGGAGGACCGTCTGTGATCACCAAGAGCTGGAGATCAGTTCACTTACCAACAGCAGTCCAGCACTCGAAGTGGCAAGAGAGAGGAATAAGCATTTATTTGTTACATATACATTACAGCATGCTGAAATGCTTTTTCTTTGGCTGTGCCATCTCGTTTCGGAAGCTGGGGATAGAGCCATGGTACAACACCTATAGAGCAGACAGGATTATTGGCCTTATCAGGGTCCTAGCAGTGATAGTGATGGAGATTGAATGTCCCAACTTTCTGATCAGTAACCCAGAGCCTTATACAACCACCATGTTTGCAGTTTCAACAAATAATAGTGTCTCTTCTGTGGTGGTCTCTTTGTATCGAAAGATACATGGGTTACATCATCAGAAAAAATTGTGACCAAAATAATTTTTAAGTACTAGAGTAACAAAGGAATTATAAAAGTGCAGACATAATAATATTGACAATAGTTAAAACATGAATCTTTATTGTATTATATCACAATACCGATATATTGTTTTAGTGCCCAGTCTTATTCATTGATTAAGCATATTGACATTAATTGGTCTAAAAATATAAATTTGAACCTAAGTACCATTTTACTGGCACCCTGTCATTAAAGAAAAAAGATCAGTTTCAGAAGCTTAGTCATCAGTTTTTAAGGAATATATTGCTCATGATCAAGCAAAAAAAAAAAAAAAAAAAAACAGGATAATGAATGACCAGCTAGACAATTTGGGTGAAAGGACATAGCAATATACTCGTACTCAAATATTCTGGTTATAAGGATGAGAATCAAAATTTAGTTTTCCCAAGGCAGTGAAAAATCTCACTTACATCAGTGACTATACTTCAATCAGCATTGCTCCCTTGCACACTTTTATTTACAAATTTTATGTACCTTTAGAGAATGAAAAGCGGTGTCCAGTAAATGGTGCATCAGGTTTCCAAGTCCAGCTGAGTGTGACTGTTGTCATGGTCTGTGTTTCACATGGAAAATCTGTACACTATACTTTCAAAGATGCTTAGTAATCCCGAAAAGCCAAAAGACTGGTCTTTAAGACAAAGGTTTTGGTAGGATTACGTCTCTTTAGGTAACCAATAAGTGGAATAGGAAAAACGTACGTACATTAGTATGCGATTTGAGATACAATGTTTATTTGGTAGCAGATACATCACCACATGGTGTTATCCTTCTTCCACTATGTATACTGGTATTGCAGCACTCAGAAATGTCATCTTAATGTTTGCTGATGTGCATGAGCTATGTGCCAAATGACCACAGGGTATTTGTGTATTCCTAGTTAACAGCAAATATAAATAAGCTTTAAATGATGCACTTCACTATTCCCCTAGGATAAGTGTGGGCCTGGTAGTAGTCCTGAAATTTTGCTGACTGTAGCTGTGAAAACGTCTTCAGTAGCCACTTCTCGTGATTCCTTTAATGGGGGTGTGGTTTTAAACCCACTGCTCTGAATAGTTTCAGGTTTCCACTCCTAACACACCTAATGCAGTGTATCAGCTAATTAACAAACCCTGCATGAATTGGATCAAGTGTGTCAAGTGGAAATTTGAAACAGTGCAGGACAGTGCGAACTCAGGACCAGGAAACACATCTCTAAAACTTGTTGGCTCCTAGGAGTGAGACTTTAATTGTGTGCATGATGTATTTTATTTGTTTATTTTCTTTATAGATATTATTGCACTGAACAATAATGTCAATGAACCTGAGAAACTAGTATGTTTTAAATGGTTGAACTTTTATGAGGAAACCAATATTTTGTGATGTGTGTTGCTCAATATAGACTCAAGACTTTGGAGGCTGTAAAAAGTCCTCGAATTCTTTATATTCCTACAGGCGGTACACTGTAAGCTATTCCCACACATTCACTCCTTGTGGTGGGAGTGAGTTATTTGCTAAGTTAATTTAGAAATAATAATAATAATGACTGATGACAGAGATTCAGTAACAGTGAAGCATTCTGTTCAATGTAATTTAAAGTTAAATGTTAAACATTTGTATTTAAAGTCAGTTTGTATTGTTTAACTGCTGCACTTGGGTTTTAAGTGCGACAACTAATGTTATAAGGAATGGTCTACATTTATGTTCAGTTCAGTTGTGAAGCTGTTGAATAAAGCTAAGGTATAAAACTTTTAAGGTTTGACAGCTTTTTTTTTTTTTTTTAAAGGTTCAAGAACTTAAAATTATAACATTAGAAAAAACTTAATCAGGCTATTTATATAATTGTTATACTTATAGAAGTGCAATATTTGTCAATCATTTACTAAAGATTTTTCTCCTCACAGGTCCGTTCACAGATGTTGTGACCACTAACCTTAAACTGCGAAACCCATCTGACAAAAAAGTATGCTTCAAAGTGAAGACAACTGCACCACGTCGCTACTGCGTGCGGCCCAACAGTGGCGCCATCGATCCTGGTTCCTCAGTCATTATCTCTGGTGAGAAATCTTACAGAGACACTAGGGGTGTCACAGTATAGACTACACAGGCTTAAATTTTCATGTTATTCAGCAATCATATAAAACCTGTGGTAGAATTAGGAGAAAATCTGTTAAAGTCTTTTTTAAATATTATTGTATATGAAAGAGATAAAAGATCAAAAAGTTGCATAAATATTATGATTTCCAGGAATAGTAAATTTCCTAAGGATCAATGTTGAATAAATCCATTCATACATCGCTTAAAAACAAGCCCCATTGTTGGTGTGAGTTACTTTGATCTTAGGAGCTAAAAGGAAAAGTTACTACAACAGAAGGTGGCACGCTGAGCCAAAAATAAAAAGTGGAAAAAAAAAAAATCCTAAAAGTGTGCAGCGCTCCTTATTCAAAAGTACATAATTTTGTTTAGTCAGTTAAGAATATACAATGTTGTTTTGCACTTTTGCTAATAAATTTTGTATACTAACTTTAGGAAAATTCTTAGAGCGGCAGCAGAGGTAGAAAGATTTTCATTGTGTTCCTGTCATTTGCCAAGGAATCAAAGTTGTTTTAAGCCCGTTTCAGGCTTAACAATGAAAGCTGACAATAAAAGTAAAATTCCCTTATGCAAATATTGCTGAAGTAGAAGTCCTCTGTTTTACCTGTGTACTTGAGTGAAGTACTAAAGCACTGAAGTACTAAATTTAAAGTATCAAAAAGTATGGGGCTTGCATTAGCTTATAGTAGTCTTTTTCATAGGCTCTCTCCTCCTCTCTCTCTGTCTCTGTGTATGTGTATATATGCCTAATTGCCTGCATGCATACATCCGTACATACTGTACAAAGTCAGCCAAAAAATGGCATCATATTGTGATCATGTATAGCAATACATTATGTGTTAAAATATTTATACAAGTTTTTCTTTTCCTAAAAGTGTGTATAAATTTTTTGCCTGATTCTGGATGGATGTATTGATGCATTGGTGATGTGTGCATATATCAATGGATGAATGGATGTGTGTATATATCGATGGATGGATGTGGCAATTGCACATAATAGTCAGCAGATGGCTTCCTGCTTCAAATACTATACATGGCATGGGTAACATAATGCCATGCAAAAATAATGTGAAGTAAGAGTACAGGTGTTTGCTGGTCTTTTGAGCACTGTAAAAGAAAAAAAGTATTCTCAGGTAAAGTACAGATACTGAAATATGTTTCTAACTAACAGTAACAAAGTACAGTTACCTCCCACCTCTGCTCTGCACAAGTCTGGAAAGCATGCAGTCACAATAAGGGATAGGCACACACACAATTATGACATCTTGACATAGGACAGAAAACCAAAATCATTTTAAAAAAATGTAAATGATGCTTAAAGGTGTTTTAACCTTTGAATGAGGTTTAAGAATTAATAGCACAGTGCTAGCTTAAACTGTTCTAACTTCCCTAAAGAAAGACTACACTTTAGGTCCTGCCTTTGTGCTTCAGGATCGGCTCATATTTCATGCTTAGTGACGGTCTAATTATTCGTGGATGAAACCAGATTGAAACCTGAATGAGAACTTTAACATAAACATGATCTATGAATGATAGAAAGCTGTCTCCCATGTTTGAAAAGTGCTTTGTTGTGATTCACGTTTAGTGGGTAGCAATCTTTTTGGGGGATCACAACCAGGCACAATGGGACTGGAGTAAGGAGCTTGATTGGGTAAAAAAAAAAAAAAAAGAATGGGTAGATGGTAATAGACAGAAATGCGTTTTAATCTGTATTTCTAAAATGTCATTGGTGACATCATACACTGTGACAGAGCAACACGCCTATCAGACACAACCGCTGGTTAGCCGTCACTCAGCATTTCCTAAAGCTGATTCCTCATCTGCTCTTATTGTTTCTTATTCATTGCAGTTGCGTAGTTTTCGGGGCGGGGAATGACATACATTGTTCTATGTCTGATTCATGCTTCTGTCTCATGGCATCAACTTGAGTGCAGAAGCTGAACTACTTTTGCCCGTATGGGAAAAAGTCTGTTCATTAGGTTTTAGTTTATTTAGCAGACACATGCATCCCACTGCAGCGTATGACACTTATGCTGCTGAGGCAAGAACTAATTATGTAATATGTTTTTGCAAGGATCAAGTTGGTTCAGTATTGTGAGTTAAAAAACACAATGGTCAGAATTTTATACTTTTTCTTGGCACAAATAGGAAATGAGTAATGAGGAGGATTTGGTTTTAGACGTTCGTGCAGTTGAACTGCTCCTCTCTTTTGTCCACTGTTAGGTCTTTCACTGATTACACTGGTGTTTGGACTAGTAAGATTTTAGGAAGAGGCTTAAATGGAGCGAACATGTAATTGCAAATCACTCTCAGACTGTGTACAGATGGATACCAAAATGGGCTTAAATTTTGCGTGTCCTTGTTATCTTTAATTTAAAAAAAGGATGCTGGTTTTGTTTTAAGTTTAAATTAATTGTTAGGTGTGACCCTCATAAATATATATATTACTTGAACTGTCCTGTTCACAAATGACATTTTATTCTTTTTTATTTATTCATTTAAACTCCAGTAATGCTGCAACCTTTTGACTACGACCCAAATGAAAAAAGTAAACACAAGTTCATGGTGCAGACCATTTATGCGCCTCCCAACATAACCGACTTGGAAGCTGTGGTAAGCATTTTTTTCCCCCAGCATTTTCCTACTTATTTTTCTATTATATGGTCTATTGATGTAAGGATTTTCTTAACTGATGCATTCACAATGTTCACCAGCAGAGGACAGTATAAGTTCACGCTCTTATTTCCTGCTGCAGCGATCAAACCACAGGTCTTGTTGCCGGCTTGCTGACCTGTAGGAAACAGCACATTCAATAATTTGTTTTTTAGACAAGATGGCTAGTCTTGATTTTTTGCCTTCTTTCATGTCCCTCCGTGTCTCATTCATTCCTAAAAGCATTTGTTTGTTTTTAGTTAAAATATTTTGTACCATGGTCAGTAGTTAAGTTACTCAGGTTTAAGCTGATACCTATTTAGTAGCTTGCAGATATAAAGGATCACAACATCAGTTAATTAGCATTTTAACAGTGATTTTTAAAGTGTAGAATGTTTTAGATGTATATGTAGAAAAATAATGATTGAATGCACTATATACATACCATATGTTGCATCTTTTCTTTCCACCCTCCTAGTGGAAGGATGCAAAGCCAGAGGACCTTATGGACTCTAAGCTCAGATGTGTCTTTGAACTGCCTTCAGAAAATGAGAAAATGGTGAGTAGTGCCATACTCACGCTTCCTTTAACAGCTTGAGTAATCAGCAGAGAGGTGACATTTAGAATACTGAATGAGCAGAGAGGGTTGCTGAGCCTTTTAGCTGTCCTGCATTCATGCTGAACCCTAATACATTGTGACCAGTAAGGGATTGAGACAGAAATTGTTTTATTTTAAATCTCAGTCTCAGTCCTGATTTTATACAGCAGTCCTCAGTATTAGCCTGTGAAATGTTAGATACAGCTCTGGTTCGGACATACAAGTTACAAAAGTTGAATGTTCAGTCTTGATTATTACTGTTATAAAGTATAATTTAACATTGTTTAAAGGTTTAACCAGGATGGTGTTCCGAAGAGGCATTCATTGGTGAATAAGGTTCAAATTGTAAGAAATTGATAGATAAGGTGTGTTAAGTGGCACAATTGATTGATACATTGGATTCATAACAATAATTGGCTGAATGATTGTGATGATCATTTTACCTGCCCCATGATGGTGTATTCTCTATTTGCAACCTCATTTTTGACATTCTCAAATATTGGCAATTTCCTGGAACCTTAAAGATTTAACTTGAACTTTATATAGATACAGTCATGTGACTGGACTGTGTAAATTTTTTCTATTCTTCACCTAATGTGTCTTACTAAAAAGAATAATACATCTGATAATTTTTTATGCAGTTGTGTTCAGTGTATTCATCACAAAAAGCGTCTGACCCATGTGAAATAAACGAAATGTTATGTAATTTACATAATTTAACATAATGGCATGTGAGACGAGAACATGTTTGTAGTTGTTCTGCATGCAACAGCTAAATTGCTCTACTCCTGTCCTTTAAAGTTCGGTATGTGTGGCCCTGTGGCCAGGCACAGGACCTCCTGGAGCTATGTGGGCACTAACAGAGCCTCTGCCCCTGGAGATTACTGCACACCTGCAGACGAGCAAAATTTGACTGATCAGCAGAAAGTGTTTGACTTTCCCAGTGACAGGCCAGGCCAAAGATCAGGGAGGGACAGACAGAGTCAGGTTTGTGAAAGGAAGCCATGCTAACATTTTAACAGCTAACAGGGAGTTGCAAACCAAGAATAATAATAATAATAATAATAATAATAATAATAAAATAAAAAAAGTGTTTGTAGTCTAAGCAGTCTGCAGTGGTTTACTGTGCTTTACTTCTCAACATCAACATGCCAATATGGACTGGAATACATGCAGTAAGTGTGGTGTAGTCTGAGGTTTGTGAATCCACTTAGAAACTAACTTAAACATATAATCAGTCAATTTAAGTATAACAGAGTACCATGTTCATCACTGGCAGTACAAGTCCTCCCTTTTCAGTTTTCCTCTAGGCATAGACAGATCAGCTGATGAAAGATAATCTGTACTCTTATCAACACTCATGGAACATCCTGCATTTTCATAATATTTGGTTTACTGTTTAACTTGTTTGCTGGTCTCAGCTCATTTCTGTATAAATCTCCTTGTGTCGGTCCTAAACAGAATGACGTAGACCAGACCAAAGCTGCCCCCGTCCTTAACTCCTCCAAGGCAGACAGCACATCAGCAGCTAAGTCAAGCAGCATGGCTCTGGATGACACTGAGATGAGAAAGCTGATGGAGGAGTGCAAGAGGCTGCAGTCAGAAGTGAGCAAATTGGGAGATGAGAACCGGCAACTTAAGGTACAGAAATTGAAGAACTGAACAGAGAGGCATTATGCACTATATAGGACAAAACATTTATTACACAAATAGTGGAAACTACCTGCAGACACTTGTTACAACACTTGTTCATGTGGTTAACAGCAGGTGTAATAAATATGTTGTTACTTTCCAGCCTTTGGGTATAGAGTTTGACTCTGCTTTGTTATTCGTTAGGATGAGGGTCTGCGGATGAGGAAGGCCCAGCGCTCAGAAAACCTGGTCTCAAACACAGGAGCCATGGTGAGGAAGGAAACCAGTTCCAAATCGCTCCCCTCACTGCTTGTTGTTATCGCGGCTATCTTCATTGGATTCTTCCTGGGGAAGTTTGTGTTGTAGGATAGATGCGTGTGTTCTGCCCAGCTCCTTCCAGTGTCTTCTGGGCCTGAGGGGCGAAGCGTGTGTTCTTGTCGTTCAGCGTCGCATCAGTGCTAGTTTGGCCTAAGGCGGCGGGGAAAAATGCGTCTGTGTACAGAATCATTCAAACAGGCCTTGCCTTTTTGCAATCTCACACGGTTAGTACACATACACACTCAGAAAAGAGAACAAAGTCTGATATTTTTTTCCCCATTTCCTGTTGTTTTTTTTGTTTTTCCTTGTTTATGTTGTTGTGGTGAGGGGTTTCTTTTTTTTTCTGTTCAAGGGTGGGACAGGTTAAACTGTACATTTATTAATACATCACTTGCAGTCAAATTGCCGGCACTGTGTAGAGACCTTTATGATAATGAAAAAAAATCTATAATGAATAAATAAAATTAATTGTTCTTGCTTCCTTTATGTGGTTTAATAAGTGTTGGAATGTTTTAAATGTCTTGTACATGTCATTCTAATCCTTTATGAAAATTTAAAACTCGAAGGAAAAAAAAGATGCTGCGTGTTGCTGGTTGGCCTCTTCACAGTGAAAATGAGCTTCAGATTTACAATCACTTTATTTTCTTGAATGTGAAGAATTCAGCTGAGAGACTGTGCCTCCTTCCATGTACATTATTTTCTCTCAGTCACCCAACAGACACGTCTTACTCTTACATTAAGTCTTAGCATTTACTTTATGCAAATTATATACTCATTTGTGAGGCAACTATTAACTGAAACATGACCACTCTGACTGTATATGGTATTTAACAATGAGCCACTGGGAAATAAGAGAAAATTAAAATTAAATAAAAAATATCTTACATTGTTGTTTCAGTGTATGCTTGACATCTCTTTACACACTACTGTACAATTTAACTGAAATGGAAACTTGATCTGTTTAATACAGTGCGTGCAGTGGACGATAAATGTCAGAACAAATTTTACTGTTACGGTGTTAACATGCATGCTTTCCTCTTGACCAGCTTCATAAATATTTGATGATGTTTGGGATTACCTAATTTAAAATGTACAATCCACTTAAAAGATGGTGATAAACACCACACACTTTCTTTCATCAGCATTTACAAAGAAAGTTTGCTGAAGCAGTTCCACAACATACTCGACAGCTATTTAACGCAAGTCGCATGATTTAAAGAGGTTGGGATCTGTAATAGGACAGTATCTCCACACTTTTTTTTAATTATTATTTCCCTGTGATGACCAGAATGGGAGCAGGTACATCATTATGTAAACACTTGCTCAAATGGTTGAAAAGATAAGTGAGACCAAAATAAAGGTATATAGCAGGTACTGGGACTGTGTGCTGCATCCATTCCCAAGCCTGAAGTGATGATCTCCTTCCTTTCCAATGCCTTTCTGACTGGTGCTGCACTGAATCAGCGGTGGTTGGTAAGATGTGGCGCGCCTGTGAGGCTGGTCAGGGCTTGAACCGTTTGTGGGTCTCTGTCCATTAAAGAGGAGGCGATATCCAGCTGAATCTCGTCCCATGTAGAAGAGCTCGTATTCAGTGTGAGGCAGATGGATCCCCAAGGCCGCACACCCTGATGTTGGAGTCACATCCTGTTGGACCCCCAGCTTCCAGGAGCCCTGATTTCCACATTCATCCCCACTGAAGATGTTCAGAAGAGATGTAGTGGCCACATCCATGGGCGTGACCTTCATCTGGGTCACTTGAACAAGAAGAGAAATTAAATCGTGAACTTTATTCATATGAATATAAATTTACTTTTTTTATTATTCAGCAATCTAGGGTAATTTGAATACAAGCAAATGATTTGTTCGTATATTACACAAAACCATATGCAAAACCCTGGACAATTAGGTAGCTTTATGCATTAAAGTTGAACAACTGAACAATTCTGCTGTTAAAAAGCCACAATTTGTTTCTCACACTTCCTCATTAGTACCAACACCACAAAATAATTACTGCTTGGGGAGCGCTAAACCAGCTTAGCGTACCTGTGAAAGTGTATTCGGTGCCTCCCATGACTGTAGTGGAAGCAATGCCTGGGGTGTAGTGTCCTTTGGCAGAGATGCTGAATGTGGGATGCCTGCAGATTGGGTCGGAGTAGTGGTAATAGTGGCCCTCCCAAATGTTGCTCTCCTTGTGAAAGACAAAATGACGAGTGAGGAAGAGCGTCCCTGGGCGGACTTCACAGCGCTTACTGACCCAGTTACCGAAGAGATGCAGGGGGCGATCAGTCTGAGACGGCAGAATTGGTGGATGATGAAACTCTGCTACAGAGATGATCTGACACGTGACACAGCTATTATCATAATTCTGAAAAAGAGACAATATGTGTTCAGACAATATGTGAAATGGTTGCAAAAAAATTTTTTAAACTATAAACCACTAGGAAAACTACGATGCACAGGTTTTTAAGGTCTAACTCGCTGATTCTGTTTGGCTTGTAGAATCCCAGACTGGCTCATTGGTACTGTACGTCACTGCCAAGAGAGAGAAACCTTGCATCTTTTCCAGCCAGTAAGGCAATTGTGCTCTTGTAGTTGACACGACAAAGCAGGGCTTAGTTTTTTTTTTTTTTTTAATGGGTTACGTCATGGGTTTATAATACAAAGTTCCTCAGAAATATCAACAGCAATGAAATGATTATCGGAAAGCCTGAAGCAACACAAAGTTCGATGATTTAAAGACAAGAATGGGCCAAAAGCAAGTCTTTTGAAGAACATGTTCTGGGTAAGTGAGTATACTATATCAGATTTGCTGAGATTCTTGTATTAAGCATGTATTGTTTCTGATTCTAATTGAATTTTTAATAAATAAACAACTGCATTTTAGTTCACCGGTTTCACAGGCATGGATGAATTCTTGTTCTTGGCTCAAATATACAGTAATATAGTTTCTACAGCAAGCATGCCTGTAGCGGAATTACAATTCCACCACCTTGTGCTAAGCCTGCCCTTCACTTGTTAGGGCTAATGTACACCTAGAATATTTATTGGAAGCAAGAGGTTGCCTTCTGATCAGTTGCTACTGCTCGACTGCCATGACTCAACACGCACCTAATAAATTATTCAGCTTCAAACTAGAATTCATTAACTACATCTACACTGCATCTTTCATAACGCCTTTCTGTAGCCATCAGAATGAAGAGCAGTGCGTGAGTATATGGGTGAGTGTGCCCACATGAAAGGCATTAATCCGGCCGAAAGCTCCCATTCCACCTCTTAAGTCGGGCTGCAGTTTTCCCTTAGCCTTGCCACAGCGCCTTAGGCACGCACAAAGTCAGAGCTGGAATTCAGAATGATGCCCTTTGCAGCTCTATTTCCTCATTCCCTTTGAAGCAGACAGGGGATAGAAGTGGATCAGCAGCCTGGGTACGCTCTGACACCAGCTGAAATCACACTAAAACGGCAGGGGAAATGCTGATATTTGTTCTGTATCAGTCTTGTTTGAAATAGTGGAGTGGTTGACGTCAGATCATGGTAATACTAGAACAAAACTGCATGGCTGGAGAAAGCAAGAGCCAATGAATACATAATGCACTCAGCGTGTACCAGGAAGGGCATGACAACCATCTAAGGCACACACAGGAAGTTGAGGGCAACCTTACTGACATGAATGAATCATAATGCTATGTCACATTTGACACTGAGTGTATAGTAGACCTGTACTTTAAAATACACTGCACTTGATAAATTAAACATGCTTCAATGAAACATTTCATCTATTTTTAAGTTTTGTGTGTACACAATGTGACAGAGGTCTACAGGGTAATGCCATGACTGCCAACATCTTTCTTGCTCCGAGAAGCCTATTAATATTCATAGGCAAAGGGACCTTTGTAATATATGGTTTATAGGGCTGTTACTCATTTTCATTTAGCCATTTATTACTTAGTAGTGATAGTTAGTTTAACATAAAAAGCATGTGTTGTGAAAATGTCAGCGTGAATCAGTGCCTATTTTGCTGTGCAATTCCACCATGTATTTATTGTTATTAAAGGACGCGGACTCATTGCTTCTCTGGGGCTGTACCAACCCGCTGCTGGAGGAGGTTAATCATCTGTATCTTTGCTGGGTATGTGATATTTGAGGAGTTGGGTTGAAGTGCTGAAACCATGCAGAAGTCTGAAGAGCTTTCATCTAAGTCTGAACTTTCCACGACTAAACTAATAAGAAAATTATACGGTAACGTTTCCAGGTGTGATACAGTAAGTGATTGAGCTAAAACTAAGCAACCAGTGCTAAAGATTAATAGAAAAGCAAAAAACATCTGTACATTTGCACATTCATTATCGTGAACATTATCTAACAACCGATCATGTGGCAGCAGCACAATGCAAAAGAAATATCATGCAGAAAAATGTAAGAGCTTCAGGTGATACTCTCATCAAACATCAGAATGGACAAAAAGTGCGAGTGTGATCCCTGCGACTTTAACCGTGCCATGGTTGTTGGTCTCAGATGGGCTGGTTTGAACATTTCAGAAATTGCTGCACTCTTGGGATTTTCACAAACACCACAGTGTAGAGTTTACACAGAAAAGAGCAGGGAAAAAAAAAAACATCCTGTGAGAGGAGGGTCTGCATGCTGAAACACCTTGTTGATGAGAGAGATTAGATGAGAATGACCAGACTGGACTGCGCTGACAGTATAGTAACTCTGTCTTTATAACTGGAGTGAGCAGAAAAGCACCGCGGCATGTACAATACATCAAACCAAGAGGTGGCTGAGATACAACGACAGAAGACTACATCAGGTTCCACTCCTGTGAGCCAAAGAAAGAAATCTGAGACACAGACACAGACTCACCCGAACTGGAAAGTTGACCGGGTGTTTTTTTCTTTTATTTTTAATCTTTAACTGATGAATTTGGGTGAGTCTGGGTCTGTGGTTGCCTCAGAATACTGTTCTTGGCTCACAGGAGTTGAGGTCTGGAAGTCAGCCCTGGATGAGTTTTGTGTACGCCACTATGCTTTTCTGCTCAGCATGGAAGTAAAGAGTGAATATTTGAGTTACTACAGAATTCCTTGTGGCTTAAACCAATCTGGTCATTTTCCTCTAACTGCTTTTATCAAAAACCTGTTTCCATTTACAGAATTTACACTATTTTTTTTTTTTTTTGCCCCATTCTGTAAACTCTAGAGATGATTGCGTTTGAATTTCTCAGGAGATCTGCAGTTCCTGAAATCCCTTTGGTATTGGTATTTATATCCACGCCACAATCACAGGTATCACACTTTTTCTCCATTCTGATGTTTGATGTGAACTTTACCTGGAGCTCTTGACCTGTAACTGTACATTAAATCTAAATTTGCATGATTGGCTTATTAGATACAGGTAAAGGCTTTAGTTCCTAAAAAAGAGTATTCTGAGTTTAGATTCTATCCTATTCCACTCTACAGTTTGCACAATGGATGATGGATGTACAGTATGTGTCATAGAACTGACTGAGATCCAGTTAAAAATTAAAAAAAAAAAAAGCAAGGTACTTTGGATCTCTTATACAAGCACTAAAGCTGAGGTGATGCACTGACCTTGACATTCTGCAAGGGGGGCTGGTAGCCTGTGGGCCTGTGGTTTCGCCTCTGAGTGCGCTCTGTGTGCACGTCCCCCACAAACAACTCCTCCGCTTGTCTCTCAGGCGCGCTGGGCTCAAAGCGCCTCTCCATGCGTAGCAGCTGCAGCTCCTGCATGCTGAAGTCTAAGCCGTGGGTGCAGTCACGATCAGAGCCCTCTACCCACAGCTCGTAGCTGAGCTGTGGCTCCAGATGCTCTGTCAGTTCGCAGGACTTCTCCAGTTTCACCTGCAGATCTTTGGCCACTGGCAGGCTGTGGATCATCAGAAGCACTCGACTCAGTTGGTAGTCCGACTCTGTGCCTCCACGGACGAGCCAGGATGCCTGAAGGGGATGCAGCCTGCCTTCGATGAGGAGAGTATAGCCTGGCTTTGTGCAGTGGTTGTCCCTATAATAGAACTGAAGGGCCTGGAAGGTGTGGTTTGGAAAGAAGTGGTAGGATCGAGTGAGGAATTCAGGTCCAGGTCTCACCTCGCAGCTTTAAAAAAAAAAAAAAAAAAAAAAAAAAAAAAAGATAAAGGAAGATGAAATCTTACTCAGACCACCAGAACAATACCAGCTATGCCAAATCTCATAGTGCATGATACAAGTTTACTATAAGAAAGAATGATTTGCCAGAAGCAGAGACAATACCTTTCAGACACCCAGTGTCCAGCAATATCAGGAGGCATGTGCACACTGATCTGCTCCCCGTATTGAAGGTGTCTAAGCATGTCGTGACACTGATTGTGTTTGTAGAGCTTCCCATAGTTCTTGTCCACCTGTATTGGTGTGGACTTCACCATTTTACGAGGCAACTTCTCACACCAACCTGCAGCCATGAGATAGAGCAGTGATGTACAACATCAGAAAATCATAAACATTTTACACTGGCGTGCCATCAACAAAGCAACACAAGTTTGGATAAACTTAAAGCTCTACAATTAATCACATAAAAACAGAAACTGCAATATGGACCAATGAAATTATCTAATAGCAAAGGATGCTTGGCAGGGGTATATATAATTTAATATTAGGTTGTCAGTAATTTAAGTATTTTATATATTTCTTAAAATAACATTTGCATGCTAAATAAATACACTTAATGAGCTCATCTGTGTCATTACTTGCTGTTAACTTCAATAAATACGACTGAACACAAAATCGTACATTTCATAGGTTAATATTGCAGTTTAAATCGCAATCACAATATGTGTCAAAATAAGTGCAATGTGTGTGTTTTTTTTTAAACCAAATCATGCAGACCAATTGAATAGTCAGATATCATACACCGATCAGCCATAGCATAAGGACCACCTGCCTAATACTGAGGAGGTCTCCAAAACAGCCCTGATCCATCAAGACATGTACTCCACTAGACCTCTAAAGGTTTTCTGTGGTATCAGGCACCAAGTCATCAGTAGCAGATTCTTTAAGTACTGTAAATTGCGAGGTGGGGCCTCCAAGGATCTGACTTGTATGTTCAACACATTCCACATGCTTGATTGGATTGAGGTCTGGAGAATTTGGAGGCAGAGTCAAACCTCAAACGTCTTGTGTTCCTCAAACCATTCTTGAACCATTTTTGCAGTGTGAAATGGTGCATTCTCCTGTCGAAAGAGGACACTGCTGTCAGGAAATACAGTTTCCATAGACGGTCCACCGTCGTCTTGCCGTCTTCACATAGTGCATCCATGTGGCATCTCTTCCTCAGAGAGGTGACGTACATGCATCCGGTCATCCACAGGTATGGTAGAAGAAAAACATGATTAATCAGACCAAGCCAACTTTTTCCATTGCTCTGATGCTCACGTGACCCTTGTAGGCAAAATTGTTGGTGGACACGGGACAGCACGGGAACCTTGACTGATCTGTAGCTACATAGTCCCATATACAACAAACTGTGATGCAATCTGAGCTACTGCTACAGGTGTCACTGTAACACGATAATCACTTCACCTGTCAGAGGTCATAATGTTACATTATGTGAATAATTACATTGAATTTACTATGAATTTACATTATATTACATGGTGAAGTTAATTAGTACAATATTACAATACCCCAAGCACACAAGAATTACAAGAATTTTTGAAAGCATCATGTAAAATACACAGCACACTCCTGAAACCTATTTCACTGCAAAATCCAAAACCAAGCAGCACAGAGGACATGGTACACACATCGTCATCGTGCTTGTATGAAGGAGGCAGGTAGGGAGTCATTTCAGACACAAGCACCAATGTGACAAAACCTACTCAACCCTGTGCAAGGTCATCTTGACCACAGTAGATGACTGCGCAAAGGACATATTATCACCATCAGGGATTCCTCCCAACCTCCATACATTCAGAAGGAGATACAGGAACGTTCAAACCAGAACTGCCAGGTTCTCTCACAACCACCATCATCATATATATATATATATATATATATATATATATATATATATTTTTTTTTTTATTATATATATGTAATCTGTGTACTGTTGTGCATATCCCCTCCATGTATTTATGTCTTTTGTTTTAATGAAAAATCTATGTACTGTTGTGCATATCTCTTTCATGTATAATACTTGCATATTTAATATTTTATGCCCGCTAGAGTTTTAAATACTGTTATCCACTCAATAGCTACTACACATATTCACTTCCTTGTCATTTATATATTTATTTACTGTATAAAACTTATATTTACATCTTGAACATGCAATTGTAATTTTTGCATTTTAGGTAGATGCCAAACATGCTGAGTGCCTGTACTGTACAATAAAAAAAAAAGTAATATCCATCTATCTATCTTTTCATAGCCATAGCACTAGTCTGCTCCTAATTGCATGGCTGAATTAAACCTCGACGCGCGTGCGTTAATGAAACTTTTGAAATCGAATTAACCAGACCTAATTTTCTGCCCTGTAATTAAGGTACAAATTATACACAGCTCAGTGACACCACGATGGATTTCCCCACACCCGCTATAATCGCTTATCGTTTTGCAAATGAACCCAAATGACTAATGCCTAATTACAGATTTATAAGTTTTAATAAGAGCTGCTCTCACTACTGTTAGACTAGTCACACACTCACCAACACTCAGGAGGAGAAGGAGGAGGTGGACGCTGGTCGTGCGAGTCGTGAAGCGAGAAAACATCCTTTTAACTTGTCTTCCAAATCGGGAAAGAAAAAAAAAATCACTTCAGACAAGCTCCCAGAGATATTGTGTTCCCGTACAAGTAACTTAAGTTGTTATTACGCGCGCGCGCGCACCTCGCTCAACAATTTTTTCCCCTCGTTTAAAGATTTCAGTTCAGGCATAATGACCCAGAAGACGGGCTAAACTAAACACGCCCTGTCCATACACGGGACAATAACCGCTCACGCATTCCAAAAATGTAGTTTAGCTCCCTTGGAGAAATAATAATAATAAAAATAAAAATAAAATCCAGTTTAAACAGCACTACTCTTACAGACGAATAGCGCGCGCTCCCACAGCCAGCATAACGGCGACTATTTAAATCTGACGCGCGCGCTGAGGCAGTAATATCGCAGGCGCGCGCCGCAGCATCAGGGTTGCCAGATTGAATCCTGATTAGAACCTGTTATCTTATTAACCCGCATCATCTTTTCTATTAAAGGGTAAACCGTTCGTTTTGATCACACGGGTGACCGACAGTTTGCTGTTTTGTAAGGTGGTTTCATATTTCATTAGTAATCAAACGAACCATAATAAAGGATACCCAAAAACAGGTGCAGGTGTAGTCAGGGATTTTTCGTGTTCACAACACAAGGTGAAAAGGGAACTATTCTTTCTGGAACTTTAGCCAGTTGTTGTCTATACCACAGATTCTCTTGGAGCTTATCAGTGTGAACACTGAAATACAAATACTCATTTGAATGGGTTAAAAACCCAAACTCGAGAAAAGCATGAACAGTTAAAATACAACCATGTACAGTACAGACCAAAAGTTTGGACACACCTTCTCATTCAAAGAGTTTTCTTTATTGTTCTTTAGCCCAAACGCGTCTCTTCTGCTTGTTGCCTGTCCTTAGCAGTGGTTTCCTAGCAGATATTCTACCATGAAGGCCTGATTCACACAGTCTCCTCTTAACAGTTGTTCTAGAGACGTGTCTGCTGCTAGAACTCTGTGTGGCATTGACCTGCTCTCTGATCTGAGCTGCTGTTAACCTGCGATTTCTGAGGCTGGTGACTAGGATGAACTTATCCTCCGCAGCAGAGGCGACTCTTGGTCTTCCTTTCCTGGGGCGGTCCGCATGTGATCCAGTTTTTTTGTAGCGCTTGATGGTTTTTGTGACTGCACTTGTGGACACTTTCAAAGTTTTCCCAATTTTTCGGACTGACTGACCTTCATTTCTTAAAGTAATGATGGCCACTCGTTTTTCTTTACTTAGCTGCTTTTTTTCTTGCCATAATACAAATTCAACCTCTTTGAATGAGAAG
>JAAGKR010003138.1:0-79660 GCA_011419295.1 Clarias macrocephalus
CAGCTGACCTGGCAGATACTTACCCTAAACCAGGGTTCAAACCAGGAAGAGAGAATAACTGTCTAGGAGATAACAAAGTATAATCTTAGGCTTTGCTTCGACACTGTGATGACAACACAGCAACACTAAATGTGTGGAATTTGTTACTCCTTATGATTCCCACATACTTCCTTTAGAAAAATAAGAAATCTGTTGCTTAGTAACAGAGAGTGATGCACTACGACGACGTAGAATTGTGTTTACTAGCATCTCGTCAACTCCCCGGAGTTTGAACACAGTTTGGGGTTCTTTGTTGGTTCTTTGCCTGTGTGTTCACACACTCAGCACGGCCAAGACAAACATTCTGCTGATAAAATCACTGATTAACATATCATTTGGACAAATCGCTTCTCTTTTGCTCGCGAACCAGACTTGGCAATTCCCATTGCAAAAGGAAATTGAGGAGCTTTTTTTTTTCTCTTTTAAAACACTTTAAAAGAGTCAAATCAACAAAGATAGTCAGTAAAATAAGACCACCTAAGGAAGCGTGGATATTTAAGAAATTGCTATGGGAGAAAGTACTGTGCAAAAGCATTGGGAATGTATAATATACTAGTATATATGTAATTTGATAAAAAAAAATGGTTTCAAAATTAGATCAAATTTTACTAATTATATAAATATAATTCCATCCATCCATCTAGGAAACGCTGTAGTCCAACCAGGCACCATGGAGGCCAGTGGTGGTTAGAATTGTTTTTACTGTATTTTTGTTTTAAAACCATGGTCTTTGGCCTGTGGGAAGAAATCCATGATGCATGGGAGAAACATACAAACTCCATGCACACGGGCCTGAGTCGGGATCCTGGAGGTGCAAGGTGATAGTGCTAAGCTATCATAAATTTAATTATATAAATATGAATGCTCAAAAAACTATAAAGAGCAGTGAACAATATAATAATTACAACAACAACAACAATAACAACAACAACAACAACAACAACAATAATAATAACAATTATTATTATTGTTGTTGTTGTTGTTATTTATTTATTTATTTATTTATTTATTTATTTATTTGATATATTGTTGAATTAAAATTTGCATTTTGTACACCCAACCCTAGGCTGGGTGTTGGTTCCAATGTTTTACATTCATATTTGTACAGCTCAAATACTTTTTTTTTTTTTTGCATATATTTATGCAGCTCACAGATCA
Organism: Clarias macrocephalus; assembly: GCA_011419295.1. Lineage (NCBI taxonomy): Eukaryota > Metazoa > Chordata > Actinopteri > Siluriformes > Clariidae > Clarias > Clarias macrocephalus. The sequence goes on from JAAGKR010003138.1 coordinate 1,198, forward strand.
GTTTCATAATGTTCAGCTCTGAAAACAATAACAGTAAATGTGCCTACTTGGACTTCATTTCACTGATCATATTCTGTATAGTTCTGTATAAAAAATCTAGAATGTAAAATATAGGAAATCTAGCATTAGTGTTAACTTCCTCACAGCCCCAGGGTCTTTGGTTCGATGGTGATCTCAGGTTACTCCAGGTGCACACTTTCTCATATTCTCCTCATGTCCACCTCGGTTTCCTCTGTGGTTGCCCAATTTCCTTACACCTCACTTAAACATGCTGTTAGTTGCTTTAAGGCCAAAACGCCTCTAGGTGTGAGTGATGTGTGTGTGTGTGTGTGTGTGTGTGTGTGTGTGTGTGTGTGTGTGTGTGTGTGTGTGTGTGTGTGTGTGTGGTGGCCTGTGATGGTGTGTTCCTTCTGAAGATTAAATTAACCCAACACCACAATGTTCCTGTCAACGGTAACAGACAAGTATATACGTTTACATTTCTTCGAAAGCAAAATCAGTTTCCTCAGATTCTTTTGTTAATTTTCCTCAAGAAGGTTTTGTTAAACAACATTTCCGACCAGCAGATACTTGCTCATACGAGCATGAGGATCCACAGGAGGATTAATTTAGCTGGAATCCCCAAACCGAAAAAAGGAAGACTGCAGATGCTCTCTGCACTGACCATAATAACAGCGGTGTAGGTGCCAAACATGCATTCCTTAACCAGTTCATCTGCATCTGCCGTAAGACAAATTGTCCATTGTTTCATCCTCATGCTGTTTTTCCCCCTTGAAACGGAGTGAAGCCACCGCAGATGTTCCAGGGTTCTCTCCTTCTCCTTCCCAATTTTTCACACAAACACACACACATACACACACATACACACACACACACACACACACACACACACACACACACACACACACACACACACACACACACACAGAGCTAATGTTTTTCAGATATATCTTCGGAATGATCTGAAGGCACCGTAATGGCGCCAAAACATTAGGAGTCAGACAGGAAATGACCCTATTGTTTTCACAGCCCCTTCTGATCCCTGGGCTCCTTTTACTCAAGACAGTCATGGTAGCACACTTCAATCCAAACAGCACTTATAGCAGATGTGGTGCTACATTTTTAAACATCCACGCTCAAAATATTTTTTTTGTTAAAATATATGAATCATTATTGCAAATAGTTTGCACATCCCACAGAAAAAAGGTCAAAAGTACATACTGTATGCTGCACCTCTTATCAGTACAGTGGTTATGATTAACCCCAAATATAGATCACCTTGTTCTATGGAACTGCCTTGGCATCTTCTCGATTTTATCTGAGTCCTGAAGCCATGGTATATAAAGCATTACAAGGGACATTAACAAGAACAGGGCTCCCTTCCAAAACTGACTGGACGAAAAAACAAGCGAGGAAAGCCGCCAAGGGACCTCTTTTAACAATAAAAAAGAGCTTGCAAGAACATCTGCCAAGAACTGGTCACTCCCTGCATGTGACAACAATCTCTTGTATTCTTCACATGTCTAGGCCATGGGGTCGGTTGGCTGGGTTAGTGGACCAAGTTAGAAACTGATGAGGTCACGGAGAAATCTTGGAAAACAAAAGAAAAAAAAAAGAGAAATCACAAAAGTAAAGCTGCTTATCACTTTGTAAACAGAATATTCAACCACAATAATGATCCAAAACCTTATTGCAGAAAAAGAAGTTAAGAACCCAGATCTAAAATCCTGTGTTATGATTTGAGAGGGGTGATGAGCATCAGATCCAGCCACAGCTTCATAGATTCATAGGCTTCATAGAGGAATAAAGCTACTACATAGAGGTGTTCTAACAATGTGTTAATTGACTGGTGTGCACTCATAAGCAACCTGGTTAAACCTCATCACACTGATCCATGACAATCTCACACAAAACTGCATGAATGCTTACACAACTTGACAGGACCACAGTAGAACCCAGTAAGGATGTAGTATTGTCTACAGACCTGGAGTCTTGACCTGCAGCGCAATTCTTGGGCATGTTAAAAAAAAAAAAAAAAAAGATGGTGAAGACGTGATCAAGAACTTGGAGTAAAGCCAGAATGAATCAGTCATCAACATAACTAACACCTCTTAAGGACTTCATTGTCGTAATATAAGCATGTTGCAGGTGGGAAAGATTGGATAGTGTTCTGACAAAGTCATTGTAATGTCACTGTGTTGTTGCTACTGTACATCAATGGAGTTCTCACAACGGCCTCTTCAGGCTTGTGCTATGACCCTGGTACTGTACACTTGTGCTATGATCATGTGACACTGCAGAAGACGGCATTAAGCTCTTTTTTTTTTTTTTACGTTCTGCTCACCATCTTTATGGGCTACATGCAGGAGGTTATCATGTCACATTGAAGTATAAATACTGGATCCAGTTCCTCACACCATCAGATCATAGTCGCAAAGTGCTGCGCGTTTCGTGGTATTTATAGACTCAATAGCAACATCTGATCGGACCTGGAAATCACTTGGTTTGATCTCACTGGACCTGGTGAGCATGTGATCATGTGCATTGTAGAAAATGAGTGACAACATGATATACACATTGAGAGCATGACAGGCATGTGTCTAAGAAGTAGTATGCTAGGAAGGAGCTCATTTTTCAACTTTGACCCATTCCTGCTGCATTCTTCTATAATAATTATTATTTGGCAAATTCTGACATAATTTAACTCCCAGTATAACTGCATACCATCTCGCGTTACCCATGTCCACATGGTCGCGTAGACACATTGAAGAGGGGTGTGTTTTGCTATTGTATATCCAGTCAAATGATTTGTACGATGACTGACACTTTTATAGTGATGAACAATTAGATATCTATTTGATTTATAGGTAGTTTTGATATCTAAGTGGTATAAATAACTGTTTGGCCGTCTTTAACTAATAGCAAGTACTGTATTTTCTGCTTGTGGTTGCTGACTTGCACTTGTTTTTGTCTTGTTATCTAATTATTGTAAATTTGTTCTATTTTGTATCTAATTGTTCTTGTACTTTCCATACTTAATTTTTGCACATTGTTCTTTGCTGCTGTATCATAGAAAATTCCCCAATATGCTACGAATATAGATATATCTTATTTTTCTCATCTTATTTATTTTTCATCCATTAAACTTTAATCAGTTAAGAGAAGCTCATGTCACTGACCTGACTAACGCTGAATAGGTCCAACCAGGTTATTTGTTTTGATACAATATCTTACACATACTGTAGTATAATCAAGTATGTTGTATCGGTGGTGGATGGTTTTGATGTTACAGTAGGTTGATGGGCTAAAATCTTATATTGACCAATAACTTGACAATTAAACCAGAAGTAATTTGAATGAAGTATATAGGGCAAACTATTACACACACAATTGCTGGATTTATGACATTCATACCAATGGTGGTCATCAGAAAACAACCAACACTGACAAAAATTTCTAAAACCATTTTGTCATCTTTTTATTTTTATTTTTATTTTTATTTTTTACTTGCACTTTGGACAATGTGCAGTTAGATTCCAACCAATTTGTGGAAGGACAAATTAATAAAGTAAATAATTCATCTCATTCTGTTAATGGTCAGGTGCTGCTGTGTCAAAAAAAAAAAAAAAAAAAAGCTGGTCGAAAAGTAGGTGGCATTTTAATTGGTATAATCACCTGATATGATTGTCACTGATGAATCTGAACAAATAATAAGCCTGAAAAAAAAAAAAAAAACTCAACCCAAGCCTTATTTCTTTATACCAAGCTTAAAATAATTCATCTTAAGACATTTTTTAAACAAATAATATGGGTTGCATGAATAAAGAAGTATGGTGCTTTATTTAGTTTTTTTTTTTGGCTACAACTGAGTTGATTTAAGCAGAAATAACTTGGCAGGGTACAATACAATCAGAAACCCTAGATGTAAGAAATGTGACAAGACCTTTAAGGTACTGTGCTAATAACAGTTGGGAAAATGCCAATTTGGCCTTGTCTTTGTACTAAGCAGGCGGTTAGAAGTAACAGCAAAATGAATTTATTTCTGGACCAGAGTGGGTTCCGATAATCCCTTTTGCACTGGCAGATTTTCAATATCACACACATCGTTGTAGTACTTCATCCATATCAGAGCGGGTGTAATCATTTCTGATTATAAAAAGAGTCATTGAGCAGGAAGAGTAAAGAGCAGGCCAACCAAATTTCAGTAGCAATAAACCACCATCATGGCACACTTTTAGTGTTTAACTTAGTGTAGCACAAAGCCTTTAATCACACCGTACTCCATTAAAAATGCGATCTAACATTTAAAAAGTGAAGACTGCTTACGCTCATGAACCAACATTACATCTGTAGAGTTAAATACCCCGTGGTGTTTAACATACTGTAGGCATAATTCGTTCTTGCAAATAAGCCGGAAACCCCTGTAGAGCTAAATGCGGTTATCTTGTTACTGATTAACTTATTCTTCAGGTGACAAGTTAAAGGCACACCTCGAGCAACCTTTGCACAACATGCCTCCATTTTACACCATTATAAACATCTAGTGAAATGGACTGGTCTCAGTGCTAAAATGGGATTGTTGAAGCTTTCCCCTCTCTGTCTTATACTTAGAGAGACTGAAGGATCAAGGCTCAGGTAGGTACAGTATCTGCCTTATGTCATAGTATTTAGTTGTCACATGACTATTTTCATTAATGGTGCTTTATCGTCTTTTGATTTAATTAACCATTCATTGAATGAAATGAATGCGAAACATGCACGTGATATAAAGGATTGAGAACTTTTTATTCACTACCCTGAAAGCACCATCATGCTGGGTCGTGATGTTGTTGCATAATTTCATTGATATCAACATACTCTACTGTAACTGGATGAGGCTGCTGAAATGGATAGTATCATATGTCTCATTGTATGAGGTTGTTACTCATAATGTGTTCAATATAAACACGACATGCTCGGTTAAATGCAATGTCTCTTCATCTTTGATCGCAACACGACAAACAATAGAAAAAGCTGGACTCCAACTACAGACATATGGAAGCAGGTTTTCACTTCTTCTGCTGGATTTATGGATAAAACGTTGATTTCTTGTCATTTATTATTATATATTGTGTACAGCAGAGGTGGTGAAAGGTAAGGGCCATAATTACTTTTCACCTGCACTGTTTGTCTCATGGTAATCATGGTGATAGGATTAATTGTGTATTGGCGAAGTGTTCTGTATCTCTTTGCATGTGCAGTGTTTTCAAAGCCCGAGCATAGAGCTTTAGAGATCTCGCCAACTAGACCAAAATGACAATAAGGGGGAGGCCCCATGACGGTGTAATCATTACTGAGTGATTGACTGAGTGACTGGAGCAAAGACGGCAGGAGTTTCACTTGGAGGAAAGTCGATAAACTTGTTGAGTGCTGTCGAGGAGGTCAGCTGAAGGACTTTGTCTTATGTTGCTTGATTGAGGACGTGTGTAAAAAGCATTGCCAGTTTGTTCCAGAGGTGATATGCTGAGATTAAGTGTATGAAAGGGTAATTACAAATGGTGTTTTCAACTATTGTTTAACTCCAGACTGACTGTCATATGCTAGTGTTCCTTCTGCCTGTTACATAAAGATGTTCCGTTTATGTTATTTGTAGTCATGTATATTATAAGACCACTATGTTTTTTTTTTTTTTTTTTTGTCTGTCTCAGACACATTATGCAAAAAACACATGGTTACCACCATACTCACAAACAAGCACTCACACTTGATGGTGTTTTGGACCATGAGCATTTGTTATGTGGAGGAAATCTTAGGGGAGGAAGATAAAAGTGAGCTACTGACAAGTGTTTACAGCCAACATGCTGACAATGAATAGTGAGAGAAAGAGAGAGGGGAAAGGCCCTAAGAACACAAGCAGAGTTTGTGAACAATGGCTTCTTGCCTAAGAGAAGAAAGAGGGGAAAACATAAAAAAAAAAAAAAATTGCACTGGTGTGAACTCCTACATAATTTTCAAAGGCTTTCAGATTTTTTTTCCCCCATAGTGCACTGCACATAAAATACAGAATATATAATATGCAGTTGATCTATCAGACTACCATACACATAAACAAATAGAATACAGAAACCCAGGTATACAGTACATGATTATTTCACACCTTGGGTTGAGCACATTTTGAGTCACTGCGACATATGGAAAAAAAATGTGTGAAATGTAACCAGACTGAACCTTTTATACTACTTGGTTGAGGTATGTTATGCAAAAGAAGAATCCACCAGAATACTATTAAATCCACATAACCCACTGTATTATGTCTTTTAATATCCATTTGTAATTGCTTAATAAAGTAGTGGATCTAATGCACCAAAAACATTTGTGCTACAAAAAAAAAAAAAAAAAAAAATGCCATGTGACTATTTTTTTGGTATTCATAACTATATAGATATTTTTACCATTAAATGACATCTCAACAAAAAATCTGAGATTACTGAGGAATATGGGAAGAATAAATTAAATTTCTCTTGTTTTTTTTCTTAATTTTCAAGATTCAAATTAGTGTTACCCAAGATATAGGTATATTTAAAGTTACATTTTATTGAATTGAAATGTTAGATTTTTAAAAAAGTAAATCACCGCAATGTTTTAGAATTAATGCTAACCACATAGATTTTGTGTTTTTTTGCTATTTCTATTCTAAAAGCTTGTTATTCCTTTAAATATTAATTTGCCAACAAAACATTGTAAAAAAAAAACTGTTTTGTGTGATATGGGATAAAAGATTGCTTTGACTGTTAAAGTGCATGTTTTCTTAGTTCCATTATTAAAAAAATGAATTTATCGTGGGGTCACCAATCAACCTTTGGGGAAAAACAAACAAACAAACAAACAAACAAACAAACAAACAAACAACATTGCATCTTGAATCAGCTTTAACAACCTCATATTGATATTTTATTCAACAGGAAACAGTAAAGGATGTGCTCTCCAACGTATTCTCTGTGTGTGCTCTTCAGTCTCTGGGCCTCATGCTTGTGCCACACACTTGTAACCGTGGGACCTTGTGTGGCCGATACAGAGGAGGTGGGTGAGAAACAGTTTCCCAACCTCCCCCCTTTTTTCCGCAATCCATGAAAATCATAACCACACTAAAAACATCCTGTTTGCATTCATGTGTTTCCTGTTTTTAACAACATGCATTAGCTGTTGGGTAAACGGCTGAGAAAAAGTATGGCATGTGATAAACATTGTAAAGAGTATTAGTGACTGGTAAAACTCTTAGTCTGACCAAACGAATGCTTAATGACTAGACGAAATAATTGATGCATTAAAGTTTTAGAGTTATTGGTTGCAAATACAAACCTCATTATTGAACTGATTTCAAGTCGTCCTAATGGATTTGGTTGTTGGTTGGATGTTGGTTGGTGCTGTATTTTCATTATTTCTTTACGAGGCTGTCAGTTGTCTACTACACCAATGGCATGGGAGACACTCCTGAAAACACTGAAACATTGGTGGTTAATATGTGAAAACATAAAAAAAAATATCCAGCATGAATGATACTAGTCAGATTAGGCAGTTAAATTCATTTAAAGAGCACATGCACAGAACAATGCAAGTTACACAACATAGTTTAGTCATGGAGGAGACTTAGCTGGGGCATTAAGCGATCCGTTGTGATGATGAGCATGATGCTGTTGATCATGGTATTAGCATGAAAGTTGAAGGTTTGGAAGTTGATTTGTTTGAGCAGACTGGACAGATATGGAGGAGTAATCGAGTAATGCTCTGTTGCATCTGTGTCTTCAGATAGAGATGAAGTTAGGGATGGCACTGCCAACACTATTAGCAAGTAGTCAAACATTGTAATGTAAAAAAACTAATAAAAAAAAAACTTGGATGAAAAAAGTGGGAGTCAAAAGAAGGAGTCATTTTTCTTCTGATGTCAACTACATGTCAACTTCAACACTTCAACCCTTTAACTAACCTTAAGTCACACTGTTACCTCTCAGGCTTCATTTGACTGCAGCAGACGTAACCTCACATCCATACCCCAGAGAATATGGCCAAACGTGACTGAGCTGGACCTCTCAGGGAACCACCTAAATTTATTACACACTAAAATCCTGAAGAAGTTGAAGCACTTTGAGCATTTGGTCAAGCTCAATTTATCAGAGAATTACCTCCCCCTGCTGGTAAAGCAGCACTTCTACCACCTCCCCTCTCTGGAAATACTGGACCTCAGTGGATGCAAGTTGGCTGCAGTCAAGCCTGGAGCTCTGCTCAACTTCCCTAGACTGCAGAAGCTGTTTTTAGATAACGATGGTCTGCAGACCCCAGTGCCTGCTGTACTTCGACTTCATGGATGGGTTGAGGTTATAGATGGCACCAGTAATCTTCATGGAAGTGACAGACCCAAAGAGGTGGTGCAAGGTGGTTGGAGAAGGGAGAGACATTCTGGTGAGGGTATGTCTTTTTTTGTTATAGCATGTCAAGATAATGTTAATGTTAATTAGCCTTTTAGTGTCATTTGGTGTTAGATTTTTTTTCAATAAAATTGTAAATATTCTTATCATTTAGTTGCTGCAGATTCCGACATGGACACCCATGCTGGACTAGTCCTACGTAAATTACTGGCGGAAGTCCCAGAAAACATCGAAACCAGAAACACTACAGGTTTGGTTGATAAATTTGGTTGTTAATTAATAAGTTTACATTACTTTTTCCATAATTGTTCTGAAAAGGACGACAGTGTAATTTTTTTTTTTCCTCATTGTCCACAGGTAACAATGAAAAAAGGTCTCCAGACACCTGGAAGTACCTCGTGGCAGCTCTGGTGACAGCCATCAGTCTCTCTGTGCTTATCACAATTGGGGCAAAGTGTAAACTCATCCATCGGTATTTGGCCAGCTACAGGCACTCGAGGCTCAGCGAGGGAGACGGGGCGAGTCAGTGTGACCCTGCGAATTTCGACGTGGGATTCTCCAGCCAGGGCAACATCCCAAATTCAAACATGGTAAACAGGCACATGGAGGAGGATGATGATGGGTTTATTGAAGACAACTACATTCAAGCAAGTGAGAGGGAAAGAGCGGAGCGAGAGGTGGATCCCTGGCAGGAGGATGACGAGGATGAAGATGAGGGTGAGGATATGGAAGAGTTCAGCATTGGATGAATAAAAGCATGAGCTGAGTATGACGTGTCCTGGGGACTATTATTAATCCTATCAATACTCCTGAAGGAATTCAGACTAATTCTGTCTCCTCCTGCAGGTATTATGGTTTAAACTTGCACATAAAACAAATATCTGACAAAATCTGTCAAAATACTGTATAAACCAGTGTATAATTTAAACCGTTATGATCCTAACCAGGATAAACCAGTTACTGATGACAAAATGAATGAAAGTAAAAAATGTCACACAGTGCCACAGTAAGCAGCATAAGCACAACATATGCACAGTATAAGAACTCATATAAAGTTTAATGAGCCTTTTGGAGCTTCATGACCGCCCTCTCCCATCCACAAAAATCAATGTTAAGCAACGTTTACGAGGCGTTGCAGGAGGCTGGTTTCAGTGCCTCCTTGAGTGTGTGATCTTCTACTGTAAAATGGAATGTGGTACCTAGCAGCAGGACTTGATTATCCTACAAAGTGAATTTTTACTTTAAACATTCAAATATTTTCATACTTTAACATGTTGTGTAATGATTTAATGGCTAACACTTTATCTCTTTATGCTTTAAGTTTTTTGTCAATATTAATAAATTGCAGCATGTATCTCCTAACCTTGATGTGTCCATTCACATTGTCTCTAATACATTTTGCTCTCAAAGTGGGGTCTGGTTTTTGAAGTACATATATTAGTCTGCCTGACTAGTTGCTTAACTACATTACAAAGCAAAAAAAAAAAAAAAAAAACCTAAAATCAATTAATTTTGTGCTCTGGGTTGAAAGCCTGCATGGCTCCAAGATCCTGCCACAATATTTTTGTACACCTAGTGTACACACAATAATGAGCCTATTATTATAATATGTGTTCAGATTACATTTTACCGTTAAAAGGATGTCTTGACGAAAAGTGTAAGAACACCTGGTGTAAGCAGTAGGCTACATACTGTACAACCACTGTACACCTGAATCTGTCAGGGTTTTTGACGTTCTGATTACAGAAACGTTAACATTTCATTTCCTCAATGCAATTTTTTTTCTTTTTTTGTCTGTGTGATCAAAGTTCTAATAACATTGTATAGCAAACCTTTGTACATTTCTGTTCCGTAGGGTTTTAGTTTAACCTGCATGCATAAATTATTTTAATGATAAACAGGCTACAAGAAATGTGAGTTAATGCATAGTAAGATAGATAAGTAAGGAAAAAAAGTGTTTCATTTGATTGTTTTGAATAAAACTGTTTAGTTGAATTAAGCTGTGGGAGGTTTTAAATTAACCCCATTAAATAGGCCATTGTGTGCAAATATCTGCATTCTATTCTGCAAATGGATATTCTATAGCATTAATTTTTAGCATTAATATATTATATATATATATATTATATATATATATGTGTATACATAGAAATAATAGACAAACATTTTAGGGCTATAAAGGTATGAAATACAGGAAATATGAGTCAAAATGTACGATTTATGCTACTGCACAAACCAAGAGATACTACTCATTTATCATTCATTCTTTTTTTATACTGCTTATTCTGTACAGGGCCTCTGGGGGCCTGGAGCCTATCCCAGGAGAATTTTGAGTACAAGGCAGCAAACACCCTGGATTGGGTGCCAATGCATTGCAGGGAACACTCACACACACCCTCACATGCTCTTTCACACACTACATCAATTTTGGGAATTCCAGTTAGCCTAATTTGGATGTCTTTGGATGGTGGGAGGAAAGCAGAGTGCCCAGAGAAAACCCACCATGCATGGAGAGAATGTGTCCGAACTTCACGCCAGAGATACTAAGCACATAAAAACTTCGGTGGACTGTAACTGAAAAGTGTTTGGTGCAAAATTAAAACCAACTTTGAACCAGAATATGTTTGCTTATATCTTTTCCCTTGCAGTTCTGTGTCAAATATTGGGAAGATACCAGGTCACGTGACTATGTGCACCTTTTAAGAACATTCGTGAATGCTTCAGCCAGCTTTGCATATTATATAAAGCTTTCTCGAGTGTTTTCAAAAGGTGTAAATGTTCAAAAAGAATGTTTTAACAAAATCAATATTTTAACCACCCCACATTCTATTCCAATTTTTGTCTTTTTATGTGTGTGTGTGTGTGTGTTTGTGTATGTGTGTGTTGTCATCTCTGCAAGCTTCTTTCACCAAAATAAATTCCTTGTATGTGCAAAAGTACTTGGCAATAAAGCTCTTTCTGATTTAGAGTTTAAACATTCGGTGGCTTAGTGGTTAGCACTGTCACCTTGCACCTACAGGGTCTGGGTTCGTTTCTCGCCTCGGGTCTGTGTGCATGGAGTTTGCATGTTCTCCTTGTGCTTGGTGGGTTTCCTCCGGGTACTCCGGTTTCCTTCCACAGTCCAAAGACAGGCAGATTAGGCTAATTGGCACCCTGTCCAGGGTACCCAGCCTCGTGCCCTATGTCTCCTGAATACAGGATTAAAGGTATAGACGACGATGATGATGATGATGATGATGATGGTGATTTATCATGCTAAACACTGCTTTCACAAATTAAAATCAATATTTTAATCATAGTTTAAAGGTCCAGCTATTATGCACTTATTATGAGCTGGAATATAGAATCGATTCCTCAATTCTGTGGCTGCGATGCAAAACAGAAAAAGACGGGATCAGTCGCAACTTTCGGCTGGTCTGTGAATCGCGAATCGGTTCCCTTCGACTCGCTCAGAAGACTCGCTGAAACAGAAACAAATCGCTCGCGACTCGCCCATCACACCTCATCACGTCTCGCTTCAGTATTTTCAGATAGTCACACTGTAGCTTTTATTTATTAATTTTGTTACAACGTAAACGAACTTCTGTGCGCTGCTTCTGCGCTGTAGATTAAATAAAAACTTCGCATGATATCATGATCAAACGTAACAAAGTAACAAAAAATAAAATAAATAAAAAAATAACTGAATCGACAGCAGCCACCTTTTTAAAAAGCCGACAAACCGGTTGGACTGCGCGCGAGACCCCGGAAGCGTCAGAGAAGGCGAGCGCGCGAGGGATGGAAGTCTGTCATCTGTCTTCTGCTGCTTCTTAATATACAACAGTTTAGTTTGTTTAGCATTTTGTTTTACAAAAAATATATATATATATAAACAAGCGTTGTGTGAGCAGAATGGCTGCCTCCGCTGTCTTCATTCTGGACCTGAAGGGGAAGGTAAAGAGTTTTGTAATCATCTGTTCCCAGCTTAGAAGTGAGCTGCACCTGTCTCAACAGGAGGATGGCTTATATAGACTGGAACTGCTTTCATGCCAAATGTTAACTACAGATTAATCAGTTATTACTAAACGTCGAAAGCTAATGTCTAAAGCATTGAATAAGTTCTACTGTAGTTCTGACTTGTGAAATAACAACAGTGCATTACAGTGTTTACCTTTGCTTGTCCCTTTCCCTGTTAGTACATTCAATAGTGCCTTATTTGTACCTTTAGTTATTGTGTTTAACATGGATATTTGTATTTAGATATAAATGACACACCTTTAAACATATTTTAGGGTACGTACATGGATTGTAATAAGTTTTTAGGAAATGTGTACATTACGCATTACTCAGATTCAAAAAGGTACAAAAAACACAGGCCTTGCTTAGTAAATGATAAATAAACCTGTACACATAATCAAACAAGGAAATGTATCTTATTATTATTGTTATTATTATTGTTGTTTTTCTTTCTGGTAGGCTGAGACATTTAGTCTCAACTCTTGACTTCACTTAAGTGTTGGTCTAGTCATTAAAAGCAGAAATATACTATATGTATCCTAAAGTACTGTAGATTACGTACAAAGCAAAATTTTCTTCAGGATTTAATTTTTTACTTAACCGGGCTTTAAATAACCATAAAAAAGTATTAAAAAATATTTTCTCCCTAATTTAGTCATGTCCAATTCCTCCCCGTCACTAGGGGGCTCCCACATTAAGGCTACAACTACCACTCAGCCGGGAGGGCCGAAGACTCTCCCGGCTATCACGTGTTTCCTCCGAACCACGTGACACCAGCTGACCGCATCTTTTCGTACTGCTCGCTCGTGTTACGCCGCTTGGGGGGCGGCGTAACACACTCGGAGGACAGCGCTATCAACTCCCTCCATTGCGCGAGCTCACAGACGCCCCTGATTGGCTGTAGATTGCACTAAGTACCTTTCATCCCTCCCCTCTGAGAGAGCTCGGCCAATCAGCTCTCTCTAGACCTCCGGCTGCGAGAGGTTACAGTTACGGAATTCGAACTAGCGATCTCCAGATGATAGGGCGAGCGCTTTTACCACTGCGCCACTCGGAGGCCTAAAATACTTTTTATGGCTATGATGAAAAGCCATTTCCATGCAAACCCACTGTCCCGATAAGCACCTCGTCATGTTTGCAACGTTTACTGTCTTGTCTTGTCTATTGATTTGCCTGAGACCTCCTACTTTACATACAATATTCACCCGTACTAACCCTTAAATAACTAGGAATAAAGATGATGCATTCACAAATATGAACGCACTTAAATATCTAAATGCAAAAAGAACAACCAGTTTTTTTGTTTTGTTTTGTCTTTTTGCACAACATGTTCTGCTTAGTTAGATAGATGGATGGATAGACACACAGATAGGATCAGACCCTGTTTTGCAAAAGGGTTGATTCAGCATGATTCAAACATTAACTTTCCTCTAACAGCACTGATATTAAACCAGTTTTCTCGGATAAACTTAACGCTACAAATAAACTTCGTTCAAATGTTTTAAAGTCTTACATACCTGATAACAATCGATACGTTCGTAAATCTTGAATTGTATGAGGGTGGGCCTCAAAAAGGCTGTCGTGTTTTGCTAAGCTATCCAATCCTCATATTTATAAAAACAAATCTTAAAAAAAATAGTAGATATGTGGTAAACGCTGATAATAAAAATCAAGTGATTGAGAACTTGTTAGCTGTGCTGTCTTTAACATGCAGTGTATATTGCACTAAGTACTGACCAAGCTTCTATTAGCGTACTAATTATGACTTAATCTGTTAACTGTAGTTAAAAATACTAGTGAATAGTGAACACTGCTGAAACAACAACAATAGACAAAAATATAACATTATTTAAGAATAACAATTTAGCAGGAAAAGTATGGAAATTAATAACTTACGTTAATAACTGATAAGAGCCTCAGTACCTCGGAAAAGTACGAGTAGCGTTCAAGCCAAACTGAGACTTTTGATTGTGCACAATAACAGAAGTTATGGAAGTAAAACTTCTTATAGCAGAGTTTTATAATCCTCTGCTACACTAATGCCCTTTTACTAGGTAGAAAGACTTTTACATTTTCTCTATATGCTGGAGCCATGATCATTCTGCCTGCTTGATATCCTGTATGGACTGTACGGAGGATGTGATAATAACTCCTAGCTGGATTCCTTTAATGTGCAAGTGGTGTTAATGAATGATTGTGTACAGTTCCCACAGACAGATGTGTCTGTATCTGCCATGCCTATTATGGGCAAATGCTTTTTAATATCTTTAAATACTTTCCTTAATTTTTCCACATCTGTTCTTATAAATAAACATAATTGATCTCAGTTTTGTGTAGATCATACTATTAAAAAAAACAACCCTGTGTTTTCTGAAAAAATGAAAAACAGGGAGATAACTATCTGTGCATACTTATCAGACACATATACTTCCTCCAAACACTTCATTTTATTTTCACATTCTGGTCTTCCGCTTAGTCTATTTTTAAGTCTGGGTCTTTAGTCTTATAATGAAAAGCCAGTGTCTGAATTTGCTATAACTCATCCTCGGTTAGTAAGGAATAATTATAATCTGAGAGACAGAAAGACAAAGAGGGAGAGAGAGGGAGAGAGAGAGAGATGAAGGCCAAGACATAGTGTGTGTAGCTGGAGGGCTTTGCTCGGGTGGATTAATCTGTGATATGGCCACTGTGATATAGCATTAGTGATGAAAGCTCTCCTGTCTCTGTCCTTCAGCAATCCAATATCTTAAGGCATTCGGTATTATATTGGCACACACACACTTAGATTTTCTTTATGCTATTTTATACTGAATTTTATACTACAATAAAAAAAATATATACAATGAATTAGGGCTGGGTGATTAATCCAAAATGAATCAAAACTAACATTCAGAGCCTGTAATAGGCATCATCTTGCCCATGTCATTTATTTATTTATTTAAATTCTGTTAATACATTCTTCACTGTGTGTGTGTTCATGTACTATCGCCGTAAAAGAATACTATTGTGTGTGTGTGTGTGTGTGTGTGGGTGTGTAGGTGTGTGTCAGTGTGTGACTCCGCCCCATCCAGTCATGATAAAAGCATGCAACAATTAGAATAGACGTCTGTGGCACTCATTCATGATGAAGAAACCTTTTATTATCAAAGTCGATGAAGCTTGATCTCTATAATCCTCAGTTAAACAGAATGCTGCAACTAGATGAGTTTAGGCTCACGTGAGTTTTTCAGCTGGCACCTACAGTGTAAACCGGATCACATTGTTAGGTACATGGGAGTCACATTGTTAGGTACAGAGAGCTGAAAAACTCCTGAGAGCTCATTACAAAGAAAAAAAAAAAACAGGACACTGAAAGCATTTTTAAGCTTTTTTTATTTTATTTTATGTAAGTAGTTGAATGCCATGGTCGGCATCAACATAGGTTAGGATAAAATGCTAAAACTGAGAGACATGGGAGTTTGCTCTGAGTAACATGATAAGACAATAAGTTCATCTATGTAGGTAAAAACCCATAAGATTATGGCATGTTGTGAATTGGCACATGCGATAACTATATATCTGGCAAGGAGAGAGCAGTGTAGTGTACTGCTTGACTTCTCTGTTATAAACTAGTACATAGCCATCCTGTACACTGTTAGTTAATCAGCAGAGACCTAATCTTGCCAGAGGTGAAAGTAACATCTCATCTGTCTCTCTCATATCTAAACTTGAGCTATCTACCTGTTCTGGTGTTGAATCTCAAATAGCGTGAACTGGAAATCTAATGCACTAGGGTGTACTATCCCCTGTGCCACCCACCAAGTAGTTCAGGGGTTAGAGAGGGATTTGGGATTAAGCCTTGTGTTAGATCTAGTTAGCTTTGTACATAGCTCATGCTAGCCGTGAACAAGGCTGTGAGGTGAGTCATGAACCCGTCAGCGTATTGGTGGAAGGTCGTGCTCACGTTAACTAGCAGTAATGAAAGATCATTTCTTAACATTCTGAATCAATTAGTAGCAATGACTAAGGAGACAAAGTGTTGTTTAAGATGACATACCCTTATTAAATGTGTTTTCTTGCTGAAAGTGATACTGTGACTGGGTTTAAATGTGGTTTTTGGCAGGCAGCTGCTCTCCCCACTTTCCAGTACTGCTGACCGTACTGGCCTACTTTCACCCACGCTGTCAGCCCAAGGTTTCACACCACAACTTGTTTCCTTATAACGAGAGAACATCACACTTGCTTAGAATTTTTTTCTTACTCTCATCAAATTACTCACCCACTCTCACTCACTTATCATCGTATAACACTTATGTGACTTATAACACTTTATCCTGTAAATAAAGTCACAGAGGGCCTGGAGAGGTACACCCTGGGTAGGGTGCCAATCCATTACAGGGCACACATACACACACACATACTGTACACACACCAGTTAGTCTATTCTGCATGTTTTTGGACTGTGGGAGGAAACCCACCAAGCACAGGGAGAACATGCAAACTCCAAGGCGGGACCCTGGAGGGTGCAAGGTGACAACGCTAACCGCTAAGCAACCATGCTGCCTCATCAATCATTTATCATTTTTTAAGATCAAAACCACCTCAGTGGAGTGCAAACTGCTTGTTTGAATTTTTTCAAATAATTTTAGTTCTATAGATTCTGCTCAACACATCAATGAGATAAGATTTTGATTTTTTTTTTATCATCTCCAGAATGTATTTATTTTTGCATTCATGAATTTTTATACATATATTCCTAAATAGTTTTTTCTTGCAAATAAATGAAGGTTTATTTAGTGAAAGTTGAAAGTGCATATTTGACTTCCTCTCGGCTTCTCCCACTCGCTCACTCATTATGAATCAGCTCTCATCGTTTGATCAAATAAAACTGAACCTGATACCATCTACTATGGCACGTGAATGTGGGTTTCATAACACTTCCAGTATTCCATGTAGAAGAAAAAAAAAATCTTTGCATAATGTATCATTTTTATTTATATCTATATTTTTTTTTATAATTTCTATATTCGTATTGCTGTTTAAAGCGTTTACTGTTGTCCGTCTAGGTGCTTATATGCCGGAACTACATGGGCAGCGTAAACATGAGTGAGATCGACCACCTCATGCCTATCATGATGAAGAGGGAGGAAGAGGCAGAACTGTCACCACTAGTGTGCCACGGCTCGACTCACTTCCTGTACATCAAACACAACAACATCTACTGTATCCTCCACTACTCTATTGCTATTCCCGTCACTGATCTTTTCTTCTTCTTGCCAAGTCTCTCTCTCTCTCTCTTTTTTTTTCAATCTACTTTACAGTATTTTTCTCTGACTGTCTGTATACATTTTCAGGAGAAACTGAAAGATCCTTAACAGTCACATGTCAGTGGTAGCAGTGACTAAGAAGAATACAAATGCCGCTCTTGTGTATTCGTTCCTTTACAAGCTAGTGGAGGTGAGTGTCCTTTCCACATCTTCCTGCCTACTCAGCACGACCTGTAGGTTGTAATGACTCACGCTGATCTGTATAAGCCTGAGTGTGTGACATTATAGTAAAATTATCAAAGATGTTTTGGTGCGATGCACAGTTACCATTGTTTTATTTATTCAAAAACAGCATGGTTGTCTTTTTATACATTTATTATTACATGCTGTAATAACTGTTGTGGAATATCGACAGAACTCCGTCTGAGCCCTGTGATGAACACTGTGTTCATGTGTTACAGGTTTTCACAGAGTATTTCAAGGTCGTTGAGGAGGAGAGCATACGTGACAACTTTGTGACTGTCTATGAGCTGTTGGATGAGATCATGGATTTTGGTTTCCCTCAGACCACAGACAGCAAGATCTTACTGGAGTGAGTACTGGCAGAATTGCAGTTTATTCATTATTAGTCACTCAAACCAGCGCCTCCACTATTTACTAGTCACAGTCACAGCTGTGCATCCACACACTGTCTGTGCTCCATTCATTCATTCACGCTATGTGAGCTGGATAATATTTTACGAACAGAGTTTTACTGTGTGTGTGACTTGTGCTTGTTTTCAGCAGTCATGCAAATGCAAGAGGTGTTCAAATAAAACCGGGACTTGTAATGAATTTTCTCAAGATTGAAGGCATAAATCCGATAGACATTTACAGATGAGATCCTTTGAAGCAGTAAAATACTTGAATGGTGCAGAATTTTTTAAAGAAGGTCGTGAATGACGAGGTGGCTCGAAGCCCACCATCACTGCAGTCCTTCCCTTGAAGGTTCAGCGAATGGAACGCTTGATCCTGAATACAAAATCGACAGATAACTCGTTGCCAACTTGTGGAAAATCATTCACAAACACCACCAACCAAGTTATTGCAACATTAAAGGAGTTCCTAGGAGGCTAGAATTTCAGACATGAAGCAGGCAGTCTGATCATGGCTACAGCGTACTGAGAAAACTTTCTACCTTGATGTTATCCGAGCGGTAGTGGAATCCAAGCGCTGGAATAAGTGCATTAGTGTAGCAGGGGATTATATAGAGAAAGAAAAGGAGTTTTACTCTCATACCTGTGTTCAGTTATTCTTCACAACCAAAAGTCCCAGTTTGACTTGAACCACCCGTGTATAATGTAAGTTGCTTTGGTAAAAGTCTAGCTGACTTGCATTGACTATACAGAACTGCACTATATACTGATTTTATTTATTCCAATTTCACTTTAAGACTTTTCCTCTATGTATACCTTTTTTTTTTAACATACTTTTTCTACTACCACCATTACAGATACCTTGCATGAGTATTCACTTCTTTGAACTTTTCTAGATGTTGAAGTGTTGTAGCCTGTAAGGAAGTTTAATAGAAGATTTTCCCTTTAATTTACAGTACATGCACGCCATGCATTAAAGATTTATTGTGTTTGAAGATTGGAATTTATATTCTATCTATCTATCTATCTATCTATCTATCTATCTATCTATCTATCTATCTATCTACTACTACTGCCGTGTGAGGTCACATGACTCCGCCCCATCAATGGAAGAGGAGAACTCTGTTATTAAAAAAAGAAAAAAAAACATCCCAGCTTTAACAGTGGAGCAAACTTACCATACAAGCGTATCTTGTCAGTGAACAATGAGTGCAAAAAGCAAATTTAAAAATAGTAGTCCATTAATCATAATCAAGGTTAAATGTTCAATTAATTGTGATATTGATCTGAGGTTGTATCACCCCCGCACTGACCAGAACATACTGTACTCCTAGACTCGTTTTGATAGCTCCTTGGTCTTGATTATGCTGTTTAAGCGAAGGATTAATTTACTCACAAACTATGGGGTATTCCAGGAACAGGTGTATTCATGTTGAGGTCATGTGACACTTTAATTGCCCACCAATCAGCAATTATGGGACTTCTGATTGCAGCTGAATGGAACACAACAGAACTAATTAGGGTTTACAGGAACAGGATGAAACTTGAAGTAAAGTACATTTTTACTCATGCGATCTTTTATTTTTTTTTACTTCTTTTTTGTGATTAATTTAGTTATATATGTTCATTCTAAACCCCTGGATATACTGTAATCCCTAGGATTGCTAACCCTAATCCAAGTATATACTGTAATCCTAATCCCAGTCACTATACTGTACATATTCCAAATCTGTATTTAGATTTTGTGCATTTGGTATTACAGTAGGTTTGTTATTCTCTCCCTCACTAAGAATTCATATTGCAGCTATAACTAATATCTAATCCCCACACATAACCTTTTAATAGTGAGGCAAAATTTAGTGTAAAAATTACTTTGCATCTCACCTTCAACTAGTATTTTTATTGTCCTTAAAGTCAGTGTCCATGAAATACTCTTTGCATGAGCCTTAAAATGTGTATCAGGACCATGTAGGTGACACGAATAGATTAAAAACAGGTTGTTTGTGTGCCTGTGTGTCCCTGTGGATGTCCTGGTTGTCCCAGGAGTCTTTGGCTGCACTGACACACTCACACACACACACATACACACACTCACTAAGAGCAGAGCTTTGTTTACTACAAGTACAACACCTTGCCTACTGCCTTTATTGGATGCTTTTTTTAAAAACATAACTTGCATTATATCCAATTATACAGTGTACAATGCCAATTTCAGACACTCTGAAGATGATGATGATGATGATCACTCTTGTGTCTACTGATCTTTTCATTACCTTTATATAATTTTGAAGGTTACAGGAGATATGAGTAGTCATGCTTCAGTATCCCTTGTTGGTTGCTACCATAAATCATCCAATGACATCAGCTCAAGTATTATTTGCAACTGTAGTACTAATTAATAATAACAAGCTGATTATTTATGGGATCATTATAGAGCTCAAGTCATGTTAAGTAGGATTGAAACCTCAGGTTTATATTAATGCACACATTTATATTATTGCTAAGCCCAATGATAAATTGATTTGTTATTTAGCAAGAACATTTATATCTACTTTATATATATGTTTATAATAACAGAAAATAACTTATTCTGCAAATGGTTCAAATAATTAATGAATCTTTGAACAGATAGAAAAGCGTATAGCGCATGTAAAGTAAGATATTGTAATCACGGCCACATTGCTGTTACACAAACAATATATCTCTTCACGGTATGATGGTTTTGCAAACGCCACCTTATAATTTTACTGTTAAATTATGCCCAGCCCTGTTTTATTCCTTCCCTGTTAGTACAATGGTTATGCTTGTATCATGAAGGTGTCGGCTGGGATGAAAGGAAAAAAAAAAAAACGACCCTTGGGTCAACACACATTACCGGGGACGAAATTTTAAGTTCCAATTTCATCAATGCTACATATAATAAATAAATTAAAACAAACAATATATTAAAAAAAAACAAAGATAAGTGAACATATTTGACAAATGTCCCATATTACAGTTGGCTCAGGTTGTGCAATATTACAGTTCTAGTGCAAATTATTCATTAAGGGTCGTTGTAATTCTAAATTCTACATTTTTAAACAGGGCACTTAATGGACTAAATGTATTTATGGCTCTTGGGATAAAACTGCCACTTATCTTATTTTTTATTCTTTTTGAAAGAGCTCAGAAAGCTAGATTGTTTTTTTTATAAAACCAGAGCCCTTTTCATGTCTGGGTGTGTGTGTGTTCCAGTTATGCGTGCAGCTCGTACTTCCTCTTAAATGCCGAGTGCAAGAAAAGTTCCACTCTGTAAATCTCTAAGTCTGTCTGATGCTTTGCTATAAAACACCTCCACCTCAAGCTGAAAATATTCAGGGGGTAAAACCCCAAATGGTCTGACCTATTGACACCACAACAGATGGTTTCAAACCGGGTGCGATGTGGTCATGTGGACCAAACTAAACAGACTACCAGGTGAGGATATGTAAAACAGTTTGGGAGACGTTAGCCAATCATATTAAAACAACCCCGAACCACCCTGTCTGGACCTGAGTAACCACACAACTCTATTGGAGAGCGCACCAACGCACCTATTGATTATCAACTCTAGTTTTTTCCTCTACTTTATTACCATGCATTTTTTTTGGCCCACTATTACATATACGGTTTTATGCAAAGGTTTAGACGCCCCTTGATAAATAAGAGATTTTGGTGATTTAAAAAAAAAAGATGCTAACACAGTCTCTCTTGGAAATGAAAGAAATGCACAATATTTTGTGCATAGTTACTTCTTATCCCATAAATTGAACAAAAATAAAAAACAAAAACATTATTATGGCACTGTGCAAAAGTTTGGGTACTCTCCATAATCAGTACTTATTAACACCTCCTCTGGCTGATATATTCCAAACACTTTTTATAGCCAATTTGTAAAAATTACTTGGTTTCTTTTGTTGGTGTTCACAGGTACATCACCCAGCAAGGGCATAAACTGGATGTGGGAGCACCACGCCCCCCGGCAACAGTTACCAACGCTGTATCCTGGAGATCAGAAGGCATCAGATACAGGAAGAATGAAGTGTTCATGGACGTTATCGAGTCTGTCAACCTACTGGTATGATAACCAATTTAAATAAGTTAATCGTTAATATCTTTCCTCCTGATGACTCAGATTTGTATATACTGTAATTGATGTCTAAGTGTGGCAGTAGGTTTTAATCACTGGTGAGAAAATCTAAACAATGAAACTCTGTTGGATTCGCAAGTGACATCATGTGTGTGCTGTCGTGTATGAAGTCCGTACGTCACATTCACATGGGGTTCCAGTTTGTGTGTACAAACAAATATAATATGTGATCCCAGATTTTTGTCCGTTTTAAAATTTTTTTCATATTAAACAAGCCAATTAGTTCTCCGCATATAGAGATCAGAATCGCCCCTACCCCAGATTGTTGCGTAACACCACTCAGTTCTGCTGTTCTCTCTTCACAAGAGTTCAAGCATAATTTAAGTAAGAAACAGTGCTTTGAACCGTTTGCCATCATGTGCAGTGTTTCTAACAGATCCATTAATTGCTAGATTCTATTCATTCATATTTGGACACATAGATTGGTACAGCTGACAATATTTCTAAAAGAGGCTTTTTCTTTTGTCCTTAGTCAATGTAAGCCTTGAATTGTCTTCAGAGGAGTAAATTGAGTGGCACAGGCACTGATTGTACCGAGGTTTAGTAAGCAGTCAATGAGCCCTTGTTGGTGGAAGGCCACTGCGACGGAGCAACAGGAGCAGAACACACTGATTACACACAGTCCAGTTTGTGCACAGATGTGTGTCTTAAAACATTGCTCCAGTTTATTGGTGCACATCTCAATAGAGAGTTCTACTTAACCCTAAAGACTAAAACAGTCTTTTTAAGGACACTGTACAGTGATTTCGACAGGTTTGTCAGAGGTCTAATGTCTAGAATGATGAAGGTATGTGAATGCAGGCGCTTCAAGCTACACAAGGCCGGTTGCATGCATCTTTGCATTTATGAGTGCGTCACCTGAAATAATGCGATGCAAACTGCAAACTCAGCATTGCTGCTAGGGGTCGCTATAGCATGAAACAACACAAGATAGCTGACCTTGTCTTCACTTACTCATCAAAATGCATTGTGAAATTCCGTGTCCCGATTTAGTGGTCGCACATTCTATTATCTTTGCTTTCTTTTTTTCTTCCTTCTGATCAGTAAGTACAGCCATGACTACAGTTCCACAGTGGATGCCATGTTTCTTACCATTATTGTCATGAAAATGGTCTGAAGCAGTCAGTAGATTATATCGCCACCTTGTGGACTGCATCCATAGGTAGGTAACAAAATGCGTCAAGTATGTTTACCAGAGACGCACATTGTTGCTGCCTGGGCCAAGCGCCATCATTTGTATTTGCATTAACCATGTTACAGGCCTAAGGGAGGTTATCTGTGACTGGAACTGGACCTGGAACCAACCATCTGCAAATGTGTGGGTGGGAGGTGTGCGGCATTGCCCGCCATCCACTTACTGTACAGTTTTTACATTTAGTACCTGGGAAAGACTCAACACATCTTTTCCATCGCAGTGCAAGTGTCCTTTCCACTTCAAAAAGTGTCCGTTCAGTTTCCTATGGTGTGATATGGAACCAATCCACCAATATGCATGTTCTTCGTGGAGCTTGATGGAGGTGTGGCCACTGTGCCTCCTTCACTTTTATTTCTCTAGGCAGACCTTCCTGCATAGAGTCATGAAGTAAGAGTGTTTACTTTTTCCCAAAGTCTGATCTCTGCCTTGTCCAAAGATGAGCACACTGCAGCTCATTTCACAAGAACCACATCCTATTGTTTCTATCCATCCATCCATCCATCCATCCATGTAGCTTTCTCTGTTGCTGCTGGAAATTCTAGCTGATTGGGTTTTCATTTTAAATCCTTGCTTCATATTTTTGTTTTATTTTCATTTGATGATAACGATGACGATGATGATGATGATGATGATGTTATCTTTCTCCTTTGTTTCGCTCAGGTCAGTGCTACAGGCAGCGTCCTGCGCAGCGAGATTCTGGGCTGCATCAAACTGAAGGTTGTTCTCTCTGGAATGCCCGAGCTGAGGCTAGGCCTTAATGACAAAGTGCTCTTCGAAATCACAGGCAGTGAGTGCACATATTTATTGCCTTTGTAAATGGAATATAGTGAACAACACTGCATTTTGCCCATAAGACCGTAGAGATGATATATTTGAAATATTACGGGGCGAAATTGTGTTCCATTATTTTTGACCAGTTTACATTTATTTATATATAAACTTAGAAATAAATGATGGAAGAAATCTAAAGAGGGCAAATTACTGCACATGCGATTATCATGGCTTACGCTATGTATAAAAATGATCAACAAAGCTCAGTTAACCTTATTTTTGGATTTAGAGGGCAAGCGTAAATGAAATACAGTCCTGTGCATATTTTTTATTTGCCTACCACACTGGAGTTGAAAGAAAATAATGATTATGAGCTTAAAATGTAAACTTAAAGCTTTAATGTGAAGGTATTTGCAACCAAATTGGGTGAACAGTGTGGGATTTTTATGCAGTCCCCTGATTTTTAAAGAACTAAGAGTTTTTGGAACAGTGGCTGATGAGCTATTTCACGGTAAGAGGTGTGTTATTTTCTCATTATAGATTTAAAAGTAAGTCGATCTTTGATGTCTAGAGTTCATTTCAAGTGTAGCCTTTGAATTTAGACTCTGTTGCTGTTAGCTCTCGATATATAAAGTCGAAACACCTGTAACTGCCACTGAAGCTATAGCCATTATTTGCCTGAAAACTCGAATTGGATTCATCAGGGAGAGATAAAAAAACATTAAATTAGGCCAAGTCATGTATTCAGTATTGCATAAATACAACAAAAGAAAACAGAAAAAAGGGTGCAAAAAGGGTGTACCTGGGGCTGAAAGAACTCACTGAAGAGCATAAACACGCTCAATCTGCAAACAAAATTTGGACTACAATTGGACCCCTCTGCCTTCTGGACCCGTCTAACCCGTCCTGGAGTCCTGCTTCTGGTTGGAGATCTCGTCGCATGTATGCACCGTATGGTCTGCCTGGATTCGTATGGTGGCTGGGGATGGTTTCCATTAAGACTGTCCTATCATCGATTGATGCTCTGGGGACCTGTGACTTCACTTGTTCGATAGCTCAGGACTGGAATCTCCTACAGTCTACCTGAGCCTCCAGGAACAAACTGGACTCCTTTTAATTTTAATTTTAACACATCTCCTGTTACACTGAACTTCCAGTACACATTATTATGCTGATCAATCCCTGCTATCCGTTATCACCCAGATGAGGATGGGTTCCCTGTTGAGTCCGGTTCCTCTCATGGTTTCTTCCTATTACAATCTCAGGGAGTTTTTCCTTGCCACTGTCGCCCTCGGCTTGCTCATCAGGGACAATCTTATCATTTTGATTCATACACATTGCATACAAACTTACTTCTTTTTATTGTGTAAAGCTGCTTTGCGACAATCTCAATTGTTAAAAGCGCTATATAAATAAAATTGACTTGACTTGACTACAATAAAGGTGAACATTTCCTAAAGACAATCATTACTGGTGACCAGTGTTGGGGGACGTTACTTTTTAAAGTAACTAATTACATTACAAAATTACTGTCTTCAAAAAGTAATTCGTTACATTACAGCGTTACTTTCTGATAAAAGTCACTAGTTCGAGTACTTTTCCATTGCAGAAAATGAAAACTCATTTGTGCTTCCTCATGCATGTTATTTTGGTCAGGACCTTTATAATTATTCTACCATCATCACTCAGTGAAGTTTGGCCCGTAATCTGTTAACTACTAATACCCCTATCTCACCTACACGGTTTTGTGCGGTGGCCGTAAGTATACGGTTCATCATGATTCACCGCGAGTTTCGGCGCTGTGATTAGGTTTCCATCTGTCTGCACGTTGGTCCTCGCATAGTCAAACCGCATAGGTGAGATAGGGGTACAACATCAGGAATAACAAAGGGGGGCGGGGCTTGTAGGATGACTTTCTCACACACACACACACACACACACACACACACACACACACACACACACACACACACACACACACACTAATGGATTGGGAATGACTGCTGTCTGGCTCACGAATTACATAAATTGTCTGAGTAACGGATTGCATTTATGAAAAATTAACTAAGTAACTGAGTACTTGAATGGCGGATCTAAGGTGTTAGATTACTCGTTACATCAAAAAAGTAAAGTACACTAACACGTTACTTTGTACTTTGTAACGCGTTACACCCAACACTGCTGGTAACAAGACGTGTTCTCATTACAATAAGTTGCTTATTGAACAGCTGAAGCCTAAACTTAGGCTTCTAAACGCAGATCTTGCCTAACCATGCATGTCAACACACTTCTGCCCACACTGTCGACGCTCTGCAAAAATTTCCTTTTGAGTCGTTAAAGTAGCTTATTTCTATCCTAGCTACTGTATAGAAAGCATTCCTGCGAGGACGGAAATGTACTTTTGATTTGAAGGAGAGAAGACAGGAAAGCATTTTTAATTAGGGAATCCGAAAGCTTTATGCAGACAAGCCAGTGCAGTTCTGCAACAGGTAAGGCAAACACCAACCGGTGCCAAAATGATAGGAAAAGAAGATTCATGATTTGAGGTATATTATCTTATGGCATCGGCATGTTTGGCTGCCTGTGAAACTGGTTCCCTTTACATTTAGGCATTTGGCAGACGCTCTTATCCAGAGCGACTTACAAAAAGTGCTTTGAAGTTTGAAGTTTACATCACAGTTAGTACTAGGTTACTAACTAAGTGCCATCAGTCAAACACAACCTTAAGGAGGGTTATTTATTTATTTATTTATTTTTTATTTGGGGGGGGGGGGGGTGTCTGGGGGCATTAGTCCAAGTATTGAAGAAACAGATACGTCTTGAGTCGTTTTTTAAAGATCGTCAGATACTCTGCTGTACGGACATCAAGAGGAAGTTCATTTCTGTATTTAATATTTATTGATGGTGTGACTGCTGACTAAAGCAACAGGATAAATTCCAAAATGTATATATGGTTAAAACTCATTGGACAGTACTTCACAGTGCAGATGGACTGTGGACCCAAATCATACATCGAAAGCAACTCTGAACCTTTTAGGTAAATTATCGGAATGTTTTTTTATTCAAAGTCAATCATACATTGCATGTCACTCCCAGAGAACAAGCAGGAACGAAGACAGCTGCAGTAAATTCTCCAGAGAATCATCAGGAAGAACCTACTATGTCGTGATGTCTTCCTAATATCCAACTCATCAGACAAGATCAGCCTTAATAATATGTGGCTTAGGACACAACAGCTACCACCAGCAGCCATAAATGGAGCACTGCCATACAAGCTCTGACATGGAACGCTGAAGAGGAAGAGGAAAAGGGGCAGACCAAAGAATGTCCGGTGATGGGATTTCCAGTCAAACTATGACACAAGAGACTGTGATTCATCTCTTTATCTGAAGAATAAAAAAAAATGTAATGACCAGGACGTCTGGTGGACCCTTAACAATGCCATGTTCTTCTAACAAACGAAGGAAGTTAGGTGACGTCTGTGGGTTCCATTCATGTGTTGCTATATGCATAATTTAATTAAAGCTCCAAAATATTCTGGGAGACAGTGCAAAATATCAATAACTATTTTGGGGCCTGATTGTTAGTGACTGAAAGAGTCACTTGAGCTAGGAGCTTTAGACACAAAACAAAACACATTTTTGGACAATTGGAAAAGGCTGAGACGAGTCATACAAACCTTCTATAAAAATAAAGTAAGATATCAAGCAGGTATATACTGTAACATCTTCTTTAGGGCGTTCATCCTACTTTCCTAGTGGGGAAACTGCACTGTAAACCCGAATAGGTTGGCAAAACTCAAAAAAAATTTAGGTAATCAGTTGCATCAAATTTTTTGAGTAATGATGTTTCCAATTTTAAGTAAATAGAACTTTTTGAGTTTGTTATACTCATTCATATTAATCGCATACTATTGCCCTGATGACGTCAGACACAAAATCACTAGTCTGAAAGATTTTAAGTTGGTGGAACTTTAAGGTGACAGTTACTGTTACTAAAGTACTTTTACACTTACTTAAAATATCAAATTTGTTCAGCTAACTTGAAAAGTGTCATTTCTACAAACACATAAATACCAAAAAGTTCTAAATACTCATCTAGGTCTAATAATTTGAACTAATTGTAAGTATTTAAGTTAACAGTACTCAATATGTTTGATTAATTTGAGCATTAGGGTTTACAGTGCTCTCAGAATCAGGGTGAATTTTTACCTTGCTCCCATTGTCATTGGAATAAACACTGGTTCAGATTGACCATGAAAATGTGCTCGTGGAAAATGAACATGTGACTGTTCCTAAGCTCTGCACCATGATCCTGTCCTCCAGTGATGCATCAAGTGATTCATTTGCATACAAAATTATCACCATCAGAAAGGCATGCTCAGTGTTGGGGAAGTGATATCTGACAACAGATTAGTAGGAGGAGATGAATTTTTTTTTATTTTTTTAAAGGCCTTATTGTGTACCTACTGTATTTGGATTGCTGTCATAGATACCTTCCCATCTGTTGCTGAATCACCGTACTGTAGCTGTCAATAACCCAAATGATCCACACCCACTTATGCAGTCTGACAGAGCAGAGAGCTAATCCATGCCGAGTGCTAAAAATAGCATCGAGTAAACAATTAATAAGCCACTGTGATCATTTTTGCAACAGGAGTAAGAGTAAGAGAAGAAAAAAGTCTAGAAAGAAAATTATCATGACAGTTCTGAGGAAGTGATGAAGACAGACCGACTTCCTGATTTCCTTCCTTTAAAGTGATGCTCTAATGCATCACACAGCTGCTTCAAACTGATACGATTACTCTACTGTCATCTGACCTCAGATGTGATGGATATCTGAAACCAGTGATGGATGTTGTTGAGCTGAGAGGAAACAGTGCCCTCTTCAGGACAGGACTGATAAATCAGCAGAGGACATGTTCATGTCCATGTGTTACGCGTACCATGAGACAGTACACCGTATGTCATGTGAAAATTATTAAGGATTTTCTGTAAAATTTCTTTAAGGTGATATTTTTAGGCTGTTAAAGTTTCAGCTTATGGTTCTTGATAACATGGACTACTAAAAAAGATTCTGTAAACACTGTAGGACCGATTTGTAGTCTCATAGTGAATGTAAGTTGTGGTTATTTTCTTAGCCATCATTCAAAAAATGTGACATTAAACTTGGAAATGTCTAGCGCGTTATAAGAAGCTAAAACAGACAAGTCCTCTGCATCCCAGCGCACTAATCAGTTTTTCTTATTCTTGCCCCTGGGGAATCAATCAGGAGACAGAAATTAGAAATAGAGGCTGCATCCCCCTGTGTGACCTTTAGGCAGCGTGGCTGATGACATCCAAGGTGTTTGAGTATGAGCAATGAGTGTCGGGTCTCAGCAGGCCTCCACCGCTGCCGAGGGAGCACACAGACTGCTGAGCTCTGCCTTCCACACTGTCCTCATGGCGCTTTCATGTGCGTCTGTAAATGCCAATAGCCATGAGACAGAGAGACACATCTGTGTGCACCAATGGAAATGTACTTAATATGGAGAAAAGGATCAACTGCATAAATGGAGACGGTTCAGAATACTCGGAATTGACCTGTCTAAATGCACCATCCATTTATCGTGATGCTGTTGTCAACCTGTCAACACACACACACACATGGAGCAAGCCCAGTTTTGTACATTGGTAAATCAGCAGTCTGGAGCTGAGGGTACTGCGATAAATTCCCCTTGTAGAGTTGATTGTATTAGGGGTTTTAGTATGCTAAATACAGCTGTGCCATGATCTGTTCGCAGAGTAAACAGAATAAAACAACCCACATTCTCTTAGGTACAATTAAATGGATTTTAAAAGCAGTTCGGTCATCATTGGTCCATTTTCAATGTCTGCCAAATTACACAGGACAATCTGATGAGCAGTCTTAAATTAATGTCTCATAGTCAGGAAATAATTTGCATGCATTTGATTTGGACGACGCTTTTATCCGAGGCAACATACAATTGCATAAAGCAGGATAATAAATGAATCGTTGATAATTAGGGGGCCGTAATCAAGGCTTCCGAAGTGACAGCTCGGTTGTGGTTGATTTTTAGCCTTCCAGTATGAATCACCAGCCTAATCCAGTGAAACCCATAACCACTGAGCTTCTCCTCAAATTTATGCATTTATTCCAGAAACATTGAGAATACACCCTGCAGCATAGGCAGCACAACCCTCGTTCACATTCTCCTTCACACACCCGATCGCATCCGTGGCAAATTTACAGTATAGCAGCAAGACTTTGTACCTGTTTGTTTTTGGGTTGTACAAGGAAATTGCAAAATATTTCTCTCCAATCGTCGTCGTCCTTTAACAGGGCGCCATTTCTTTTGTCCTGATTAAACGGCTAATCGTTGCTACAGTATGAAATGCCCGGGTTCTAGAAGATTTTCTTGACATTGTGATCCGGTTATAAAATTGCTCTTAGCACTTATAGGCTTTAAAACTTATCAATCAAGGTTCACATTAGAGAGTCTTTTACATGAGTCTATACATAAATTTACATAAACTCAGAAATGATTTTTCTTTTTTTTTCTTTCTGAACTACCTGGATTTGTTTAAAATGGTCTGAATAAATGAGCTTGATAAATGAGTCAGCAGACAAGTGCAGAGTGCATGTTGTAATTGGGACGGTTGGCAGTTCGAACAAGCTGCGGTAACATTTGACATTTGCCGGTATGATATTTTTTCATCATCCTACCATCACTGCGAAGAACAGAAAAATTGTTGACAGCGGTTGAACTTAAACTTAATTGATATTTTTTTTAGAGGAAGAGAAAAAGGAAAGCCTTTATTTATCACATAGACACTTTTCAATCAAAATTTAACGAACCCATCAAAGACAAAGCAAATAATGCGAGCAGACAGTTCTCACAGTCAAGTGGGAGGAATGGGAAGGCGAGAAAACCTCAGCACCTTTGACAAGTGCCAGATGTTTTCTGGGTTGAAGCATCTGAAAAATGTGCTGGTGAGAGGAAACCAACAGTAGTCCAAGAAGGGACAAACTGGCCTCCGAGTGGCCCAGTGGTAAAAGCGCTCGCCCTATCATCCGGAGATCGCTAGTTCGAATCCCGGGTGGTGCTTTAACCTCTCGCAGCCGGAGGTCTGAGGGGAGGGATGAGAGGTACTTAGTGCTCGCGCAACGGAGGGAGCGGGTAGCGCTGTCCTCCGAGTGTGTTACGCCACCCCCAACGGTGCGCGAGCGAGCAGTTCGAAATGATGCGGTCACGTGGTTCGGAGGAAACACGTGATAGTCTTCGGCCCTCTCGGCTGAGTGGTAGTAGTAGCCTTAATGTGGGAGCCCCCTAGTGACGGGGAGGAATTGGACACGACTAAATTACGGAGAAAATCGGGGAAAATTCCAAAAAAAAAAAGAAGGGACAAACTATGAAATATCGATTGGGTGTCGAGCACCTGAGGCTCATCGAGGCGCAATGCTTTCCCATCTAATCGAAATCGACAAAAAGGACACAATTCATAGAAAATGTAATGCTTGTGTTACAGCATGAAGATATCCTGTTGGAAGAAGAAGACAAGTTCTCATGAGACACCCTACGTCCACACATTCATTGCACACATTGTTTTTTTTTGTTTTTTCAAGCATCTGTAGGATGTGCTGGAGTGAAAATACTCACCTCACACTCCGTCTTGTCTTGGTGCCAGATACCACACAACACACCTTCAGAGGTCTTGTCTTGGCAGATCATAACTGTTTTGGTGGCATCCTGAAGACCAACAGCATATTAGGGCGTTTTTAGAATGTTTTTTTTTTTTTTTTTACATTATTCCACGTTCCTAGAAAGCTGTGGTCATTTTACAAGTAGCCTTAGCTTTAAATACTCTGGCCAGAGCATGGCCAGCGATCCAGGATTCTTAAGGTTGCATGTTCATTTCAATCAAAATTTGTATTTCTGTTGTATAAGCATTCACAAATCAGATCACCTTTATATACCTAGCACATTTAAAAAAACAATGTGTAGGCCAAAGTACTATCTAAGGCGTTGAACAGAAATGAAATCTCTGGCCTAAATATGTAGATAAACGTTCTTAAGACAATGTAAAAAAGAATGATCAAGAATGTGTAGTATAAGAATGTATATGCATGCTCAGGATTGTATTATAAAAAGCCTTTTAGACATAATACATTCAACTTTCATCATTCATTGTTGGTTTATTATATGAATTCATAGTCAAACAGTATCTATAGAAGTAGAATGTAAAGTATTTAATCTTTAACACTACATAATTATGCTCTCTTCACTGACTCTCTATTCTTTTTTTGTTTGCTTTATCTCTGTGTGCATGTGTGACTTTTAACCCACAGGGGAGAAGAGCAAGTCTGTGGAGTTAGAGGATGTGAAATTTCATCAGTGTGTGCGGCTCTCTCGCTTTGAGAATGACCGGACCATCTCCTTCATTCCCCCCGATGGAGAGAGTGAACTCATGTCTTACCGCCTCAATACCACCGTGAGCACCTACTGTACTTCAAAGCTCTATGTCTTTTCCATTATGCCTTATGTTGATCGCCTGTGCTTGCTGCAGGTGAAGCCCCTCATATGGATTGAAAGTGTGATCGAGAAATTCTCCCATAGCCGAGTAGAGATCAAAGTTAAGGTACTAGTATATTTCTTCTGTCTCTCTCTCTCTCTCTCTCTCTCTCTCTCTCTCTCTCTCTCTCTGCAGTCCTCTCTCCTCTTACAATACATCAATTTGTTTTATTAAACTCTCAGGACTGTAACCGTACCTTTTAGGGCACAGATCCTTGTCAGTGAGGTTGAACCCTCAAGGGTACTTTTGTCTTTTTGGATCCTTACTTTACCTGGGAAAGTGAATTTAGTGCCAAGACAGCTAAGTTCGCTGTCCTATTTTGGCTTCTTTATTCTTGCACTGGAGCTACAAAGCTTCCACAACACAATCATTCACATGAATATAACCCTCATCATTCAGCTTTCGGGTAGCTAAGACTTATTAATTAAGTCGTATTAATACTGTGTAGCTTTGCCGGTGTTGTGTCTGTTGTATATTTACTTCAGTGTGGTGTACGGTGTCCTGCAGGCCCGTAGCCAGTTTAAGAGCCGCTCCACTGCCAACAACGTTGTTATCCTGGTGCCCGTGCCTAGTGACGCTGACTCGCCCAAATTTAAGACCAGCACAGGCTCTGCCAAGTGGGTACCTGAGAAGAGTGCCGTGGAGTGGACCATCAAATCCT
Source organism: Clarias macrocephalus (assembly GCA_011419295.1). NCBI lineage: Eukaryota > Metazoa > Chordata > Actinopteri > Siluriformes > Clariidae > Clarias > Clarias macrocephalus. The sequence goes on from JAAGKR010003138.1 coordinate 34,845, forward strand.
TCCCAGTGAGTGACACTTTTACCTCACTTTTCTCACCATCTTATTCTACTCAGTACTCTGTAATGTGTTCATTGTTCATCCGTGCCATGTACTAAACCCGATATGCACAAGCACAATGACTGGTGAATCTCTGGAATTACTGGAATCTTATTGTATGTCTAAAAGCTGACATTTTAGCAAGGATCCCAGCAATGTCGCAAACAGCGAGCACGGATCCTGTTTTCGAAGGCTGACCTTCGTCTCTCCTTGTTCAATCAACCTCATGTACAGAAATGGACAGGCAGTTCTCACGTCTAAAAGTGCTACATTATACGCCAGCAACTATAATGAAAAGTGCTTGGTTTCATGTTTCTAGAAGGAAACACCTCAGCCTTCATTATAAGAGAATTTTCATGTAGTCGTGGGGATTCAGCTAATGTGTAAGAATTAGCTATCGCTAACCTGGAAGGAAAAGGTATCAAAAATAAAAATAAAAAACTGGCATGCAATCAACGTTATCAATATATGGGGGAAACCTTCATAGCATGAAGTGATTTTAGTAGAACTAAACAACCTACTATACAACATACAAGTTAAACAAAGTTTAGCAAAGTTTTAACCTAAACTTTGGCATAGAGGTTAGTCCAAGGTCAAACAGAGGGCCAAAGAAATAAGTGAAAAATTAAAGTAATACATGAACAATAAATGCTATACTATACAGTAAATTAAAATTTTTATTTTATTTGTCATAGTCATACACAGTACGATATGCAGTGAAATGCTTATGTGACCTTAAAATCAAGATTAACAATAAGAAATAAATTATGGAATAGAATAAGAATAAAACATAGAAAAAATTAGCTGTAGGAAAAGAAAAAAATAGAAAAGCAAAATAGAAAATATATAAAAAAATATTAAAACTTAAAAACTTAAAAACTAAATAAAAGCTCTGTACAAAATATAGACAATGGCTGTACAAATAAGGAAACTGTTGTGGAAATTGAAAGAATTTAAACAGAAATGTCCAGCGAGTGTGCAAATATGCATGAATGTGAAGATGTAATGACCATAAATGTACAAAGTGCAAAAGTGTGCAAAATGAAATGAAATGTCCAGGGTGAGTGCAAATGTGCATGAATATTCAAATGTCCATAAATGGTCCATAAATGTCTCTTTGGTGTGAACAAATGTCCGTAAAGTGCTGTGTGCAACAAGAATGTTTTAGTCCTGTGTGATGTTCAGTATGTACTACTATATGGTTATTTTTCTCTTATTACATTTTTACAAAGTTAATATCATTTAATATAATATGATTTTACTGGCAGATCATTTGTATAACTGGTATATATTTGAACATAATATTGTTTGTTCAGCACCATACTGCAACACAAAAATACAGAGACACTACAACCTACAAGACTACAATTGCAATCCATCATACTGTAAAACAAATACATAAAGACAGAATAAACATTAGGAATGTACAGTAAATGGAAAGGGATCCCGATTCAGTATTGTATTGCGATTCAGTTTCATGATATTTAATATTTAATAATTTATTATTATAAACATTAATAAATTATTATTATTATTTTTTGCAGCTTGTTACTGTTCTAAACAAACATAACAAATATGTGAATAGTTTAGTAGTGTGAATAGTTTAGAGCGCACCACCTGTATGGTTATAGAGCAATGGCAAAATTTTAGCACCTCAAATGTAAATGTGTATGAATTAAAAAAAAAAAAAAAAAAAAAAATATATATATATATATATATATATATATATATATATATATATATATATATATATATATATATATATTTTTTTTTTAATACGCTTTTGGAGTTAGATCGATGGTCCATGAATTGGCACAAAAAAATAAATAAATCACAATATGGAACCGAATCTATTTTCCTGCTATCTCTAATAAACACACAGGACAGAAACATATTTACTGAATAACTGAATAATGAAATATATGAATATAGCAGACAAAGACATGGTTTAGTGGGAATCTGTAGTTTGGTAGAAAGAGCTACAGGTGTCATAACTAACATCAGCCCTTTGAGCACTGTTTTTTACATATATAAATACAATTCCCCCACGTCCTTCCTTTAGCAGCATACCAAATGTATTTCACGTTGCAGCATCCTGTCCCACAGGTACAAGCCTAAATAAGTGCACTTGTACCATTGGCTTGCACCGGTTCCAAGTGTCGTATTGTTGTTATGATGAAACGTTGGATCAGTTCGGAAAACATGGCTCAGGTGTGCCACGTTACTCATTACTCCTTTTGCTTATCCACCAATCACGGCACACCTTTTTGCTAAACCATGACTCCACCTGTAATGCTAGCAATGCTGAGAAGGATCTGAACATGGCTGTAAATATAAATAAAAATCAGTGCAAACAATTGTCCAATAAATTGCACAATCCGAGAATTGAACTGTTTCAGTAACAGCAGGACAGGGGAAAAAAGTCCCAGTAGCGACAGAAGAGAGAGAGAGAGAGAGAATGTCTCCCAGTAGCAGCTTGGTGGGGGAAAATGGTCCCATACTGATATTGAAAGATCATTTTTCATGTTAGGATGTTTTAGGTCCCCAGAATGGAATGATAATATCCATGGAATAATGAATAACATTTTGTACAATAGAACACTGTTTGCATTCATGTGTTTTTCATTTTGTGATATCCCCTTGAAAATGTAGAAATGCTTTTTGCCACTTTTTTCATCAGGGCAAGTCCAAACTGAGGCGTGATTGGTATGCGAATACATGTCCAATTAGCAATTAAACACTCCAGACATATGGTTTTAGTCATACGCTGACAGATCGCCTCTAAAAGCCATGAATAATGACGCTCTGGGGAACAAGCAGACACCTGCTAGTTAGAGCCATAGTATATACTGGAGCAATGAGTTACTCATATAATAAGCTGTCACGTCTTTATTACACAATGGGGACAAATTATGAGAATATATGAGAATATGGAGTCATGATGCATCAAATATGGCAGTTTGTTAGGAAATGAGCTTTGCTATAGTATTTGAAGGAGCCAGAGGAAAAAGAATAAAGGAGGATGTCACAGGGGTAAAGTAATGACAACATTGCAATCCTGTGGTGTGGGGAAGACACATGATTCATGCAACCTGGCTCATAACGCCATTAAAGTTTAATACTCAAAATATACTACCTGTTGCACGGAAGGTCGTGAGCCTGGGAACCTCTGTGTCTGAGCACCTGCTGAGCTATGCACAAAGAATGGTCTTGGTCTTGGTATGGTCTCACTTTTTCCTAACTATGTACTACACGGGGCTGGTTGACACCTACAGATACACTACTGTACATGGACAAAGGTATTTGGCCAAACCTGTTAATTATTGAATTCAGGTGTTCCAATCAGGCCTCTTATCCCCAGTGAAGGGCAATCTTAATGCTTCAGCATACCAAGACATAATGCTATGCTTGCAAGTTTGAGGCAACAGTTTGGGGAAGGCCCTTTTCTTTTCCAACATGACTGTGCACAAAGAAAGCACTATAAAGACATGGTTTGATGAGTTTGGTGTCAAAGAACTCGACCGGCCCGAACACAGAGCCCTGACCTCAACCCCATCGAACACCTTTGGGATAAACTGGAATGGAGACTGCGAGCCAGACCTTCTAATCCAACATCAGTGTCTGACCTCGTAAATGCTCTACAGAATGAATGGGCACGAATTCCCAAAGAAACACTCCAAAATCCTGTGGACAGCCTTCCAACAAGAGTGGAAGCTGTTATAGCTGCAAAAGGAGGACCAACTCCATATTGAAGCGTATGTATTTGGATACAATGCCAGTGCAGGTTTGGTCCAATCCGTTGTAACTTGATATAGATCAGTGTATAGAGGCCGTGTATAGAAAACGGATGAGCAGGCTTTACTTTCTGAAGTGCTTTAATGTTTGCAGAAATAGGTTAGAGGTCTTTAACCAGGCCGTGGTTGCCAGTGGATCCTTCTTCGCAGCACTGTTCTGGGGTGGAAAAAACTCAACACGCAGATCAGAAAGGCTGACTTGGGATTGGGCTTCTTTCTGGACGGTTTTGAGGCAGTGTTGATGAAGGACAGATTATCACTGAACCAGGCTTAAGATATGTTAATTGGACATTAGATTAATTTTACCATTATTATTTATTGATTAAGGGCGGCACGGTGGTGTAGTGGTTAGCACTGTCGCCTTGCACCTCCACCTCCCCGTGCTTGGTGGGTTTCCTCCCACATTCCAAAGACATGTAGGTTAGGTTAATTGACGTTCCCAAAATTGCCCGTAGTGTGTGAATGAGTGAGTGTGTATGTCTGTGTGCCCTGCGATGGATTGGCACCCTGTCCAGGGTGTATCCTGCCTTGTGCCCTAAGTCTCCTGGGATAGGCTCCAGGCCCCCCGTGACCCTGAATAAGGATTAAGCGGTATAGATGATGAGTGAGTGAGTGAGTATTTATTGATTAATGTATTGTGTATTGATTGTACACCTTAGCACACTAGCTTTCCACTTAACTCTATTTGGGATTTAACCCTGGAACCCAGAAGTTAGCAGATCTGATATCCTAAAGTGGAATAATGGGAAGATAAAGTCAGCCTTGATGATAAAACAGTGTGACATGGCTTGATTGATTGTTGTACATCAATTACATGGCACAAAATAGAAAATTCTAATTGTAAACTTGGTTGCATTATTTAAAAAATTGAGAATATCAATAAAACATTTAGTTTCACTTTTGTCCCCTGTACTTTGTCCCCACGACTGGATAGCGCTTCATAATGAGGCATTACAATCTCACTTTGCCTCCTTGTAAATGTGACAAATCTTGAGCTGTCAAAAAGCCTGCATCATTATTATTTATTTTTTTTACACTTTTAAACTTGCACGAGCTAATCAGTTAACAATGTTCCTACATTATGACAGGTACTGAGTACTGTATGTGCTGTACTGCAGTCCGCATTACAGTGAGCAGGCTATTTCTCCTTCATCGTCAGCGAATATAAAAGGAGCAAGATGTAACAGAACATCATGTAACAGATGTAACATATTTGAGCTCAATTCAACAACGGTTTTGTCTTAATGTCCTGAAATAATGAACCATTATTGTGTGCGCGTGTGTGTGTGTGTGTGTGTGTGTGTGTGTGTGTGCATGCAGGGAGGGAAGGAGTATATAATGAGAGCTCATTTTGGACTGCCAAGCGTGGAGAGTGATGAACAAGAGGCTAAGAGACCAATCACAGTGAAGTTCGAGATCCCTTATTTCACAGTGTCTGGTATTCAGGTGAGTCTCACTTTCTAATCATTACAGTCACAAATTCACGCTATCTCTGTGAAGCATGCTGCCTAGTGCTCTCTGTTGTTTATTGTTTTTTACATGTCCACCCTGTCCTGTCATGCGTGTTTATAATATTTTTTTTTCTGTTCATCCCTCAACCCTGTCTATATAGAGTATACACCAATCAACCATAACATTACAACCCGAAACATTAAGCCCAATATTGCGTAGGTTCGGGGTATGACTCCACAAGACCTCTGGGTGTGTGCTGTGGTGACTGGCACCAGGAAGTTAGCACCAGATTCTTTAAGTGCTGTAAGTTGCATGATGAGGCCTCCATGGACCAGACTTGCTTGTCTGGCACATCCCATGGAGACTCGGTCGGATTGAGATTTGGGGAGATTTAGTGGCCAGATGAACAACCTTGAACTAGTTCCCTGCTAAGCCCCATATGCAATATTTTGATACCTTTCAATCCTGGCCAGCATGAACTTTTTCAGCAGTTTGTGCAGCATTGGCTTTTCTGTGGGATCAGACTGGACGGGCTGGGTGTTCATCCTGTCACCAGCCTACTGGTATATAATTGAATAATTTATAATCAGTGTCATTCAGTTAATGTGTTGGCGGTCTTAATGTCATAGCTAATCAATATATTCCCTTCTGCTCGTGAAAAAGGATAAAAAAAAATTAATTGATTTTATTTAATAAGAATTTTATTATTAATGAGATAATCCAAATACATGTTTAATCTCTGTAAATCAATGATGACTTTTTAACCCATATTTAATTAAATTCAAATCAATTTGACTTGTATAGCGCTTTTTTTTTTACGGCCATTGTCATTGTCTCAAAGCAGCTTTGCACAACCAAAGAAACTATGGAAGTTTATATGAAATGTGAATGTGTATAACCGGACTCAATAGAGAACACATCCTCATTTGGGTGAAACACAAAGCAGGAATTGATCTGCATCATACTCTGTATTATACACACACAGCTCACAGTATACAGTAGACATAGCTTTTTAAAAATTCTTTAAAGCGTCTTTCTAATAAGTTTGAATAAGGCGTTATAGTGCTTTACATGAAGCTCAAAGACACTCTGAAGTGAGTGAAGGCGTAAAAACAATTGACATTTACTAAAGACTTCAAGCAGAGTACGTTGATGTGACTCTTAGCGGCAATAAAATACTTGAATGGTGCAAATGTTTTGAGGAAGGCCATACGTCAGTGAATGATGATCCTTGCCGAGGTGGCTCGGAGCCCACTGCAGTCCTTCCCTTGAACATTCAGCGAGTGGAACACCTGATCCTTGAAAATTTACAGATAACTTGTCACTAACTTGCGGGAAAATCATTCACAAACACCACCCCGAAAGTTATTGCCACATCCTCTGTGCAGTCCTGACCTCACCTCACTCCGAGCCATTTCCACATTTCATATTATAGGAGTTTCTGAGAGTCCGATCATGGCTCTGGTGTACTGAGGAAACTTTCTACCTTCTACCAGTGAAACCATGGGATGAGTGCATTAGTGTAGCAGGGGATTATATAGAGAAATAGAGGGAGTTTTTAACTCACGTTATTCTGCACAATCTAAAAGTCCCGGTTTGATTTGAACACTTCTTGTATAATTTTGACCACTTGCAATAAGTGATCCCTGACTGACCAGTGACATCCATGTGTGTGTCCATTTTGCCAACCAAAAGATGTTATTGATCAGCTTAAAGGTTAGGCTAAATTAAGACTTTTTATAGAACCAGAATATTTATATTTCACATTGAACATTCATTGTTGTATTTGAGATATATTTAAAGTGTTCTGTGGCCTGTTAAACAGTGCCATAGCTTGTCCCCAGGGTGGTTCATTCAAGGAGGAGATAAGTTTAGCACTAATCCCCCCAAACACACACACACACACACACACACACACACACACACACACACACACACACACACACACACCCACGATCAGTTCGTCATCCGTAGTCAGCAGGGCAGTGAAAACCTGACATTCAGTTTGTAGCGTGGCAGACATCAGGCTACTGAGATTCCAGAAAGTTCTGCAGAAAAAGAGAGAGAGAGATGGAGAGAGAGAGAGAGAGAGAGTGGTGACTCAGAAGCTTTGAGAGAGACGGAATGGGTGCAGTCGTCTAACCTGGTCTAATAATGATCGCCACCAATGCATTAGCATTTTAGTCCCGGTTTGACTTGAACTGCTCTTTCACTCACACACCATGAATAATACAGTACAAGTTGAATTAAAACCATGTACCATAGTAGCATGAATCAGGATATTTAGAGTCAGAAATGTGGGGTTTAGGTGTGTTTATAGAGTAAAGCTCTACTGTATGTATGTGGCCAGCTGTGTGTATAACCATGTGTGTGTCCTCATGTGTTCAGGTCCGATACCTGAAGATCATTGAGAAGAGTGGATATCAGGCATTACCATGGGTGCGATATATTACACAGAGTGGAGGTGAGCCAAACACACACACACACACACACAGAATTTCAGACGATCTCTGTCCAAAGGCAGAAAGAGCGAGACATTCACTCTCTCTTTCTCTCACACACCAGTAGTGTAGACTATCAGTTTTCCATTTGCATCAGCGACACCTGAGGACAGCGAGACACACTTGAATCTTTCATCTCGCTTCAGTTATTTGCTAGAAATTTGAATATACTGTACACAGATCACATTCACACACACACACACACACACACACACACACACACACACACACACACACACACACACACACACACACACACGTCTGTTCATATAGTGATATATCATCTTACAGTGTTCTTGAAATGATGTGTGATCCAATTTGGCAGATTATCAGCTAAGGACGAACTGAAGGGAGTTCTCAGAGTGGTTCGGGGGATCGCACCGGAAGTGCTGACCTTCCGTCTGGTTGTTCCATGAAGATAAGAGAAACAGAGAGACCGAGACAGTGTGGTGTTGTTCTCACACAGCGGTCAAGCCGTTACGGCCTGTTCCTTTTACAGTACGATTTGTGTGGGTGTGTGGGTGTGTGGGTGTGCGTCGCTCAGGTATGTGATCGAGTGTGTTCAGATGTGTTGATGAACACAAAACTAACAATGTAGAACAATGGATATTAGTCTCATGTGGATTTAATTTTTTTTCTTAGTGTTGTTTTGGATTTACTTTGTTTATAATTGTTGTCTGTTACGGTTCCTGTGTAAAGTTTATGGATTTTTATGTATACTGGTCAGTAAATAAATATATACTGTACATACAAAGGGAATCCTTACTCCTGGTTTGACTTGTGTGTGGAGTTTGCATGGGTTTCCTCCAGGAATTCTGGTTTCCTCTGCGCAATCCAAAAACGTGCAGATTAGGCTAATTGGCGTTCCCAAATTGCCCATTGTGTGTCTGCCGATGACCTCGCTCGCATGGTATTTTATTACACACTCATAAGCGTGCATTAAAAAATGTACAGCGCCTTCTGTTGGCTTTTCAGATGAACTAATGATTTTCTTTTTTTATGATATAAGGGCATTTTCCATTAAAATTTCAAAGTAGCATATCTTCTCTTCCCGTGGGCTGATTGTGATGAAACAAAGCCTATATGTTACATCAAGCTCGGCCAGATACACCTGTGTAAACCCCCTTAAAATTCGTTCAGTAGTTTTTATGTGATGCGTGCACAAACAGACAGACAAACGGACAGAAAAAATTCCAAAAACCATCTTGATGTGTTCTTACATCCCGCCAAATTATTTTTTTGCAAATATCTTCAATGTACAGACACACCAACTTTACAGTTTTATTATATCTATATATAATAAATATAATATAATGATAAATCTGTTATATATAGTTGTATGCATGTACATTCACACATACTGTATGTGTGGTGTTCAAGTCAAACTGGGACTACGTGTTCCCTTAATTTTTGTGCAGTATATTTTAAAGTTACATTTTTCAGTTTGAAAACTGTTTTTGTTTTTTGTTTGTTTCTTTCTTTTTGGGGGATACAATAATAAATATATCTTAAATGACCTGTTATCTATTATGATCACAGATACAGAATAATGTCAAAGTTTTTATTGCTTCTTTTCTACACAACCTTACTGAGAGAAGAAATAAATACCTGGTGCATGAAATCAATCATTAATAAGGCTGTTGGTCGTGTAACTCTATATATTCACCGCACAAGCACTGCAGTCTCGAGGGTTTCTTCCCACTTAGACACACATACAAATACACAAGCATACCTGACATACATGCACAAAACTATAACATATGAGAACACATGCACAAAAAATAAACATACACAAAACAGTGTTTTTGTATATGTAATTTAAAAAACAAAGTTTCAGGACTAAATGTCCTAGTAAATGTCCAAAGTCCCATGTGTATATTGTCAAGAGATTCGCTCCTCACAAACCACACACGCACACGCATACTGTACACACAAAGGTAAAATAGAGAACACCGGTGCAGAGAAGTGCTGATTTGTCAGGTAGTGTAAGAACGAAAGTTTATCATCCAGGAAACTTTAGTTGTACAGCCTCATACTTTGAAGGAGGTTTTTTTTTTTTTTTTTTGTTATATAACTATAAACTGTGTTAGTTCAGCTTCAATTGAATTATGCAACAGTGAGAAAGAACGAGAATCAATATTATACCTCTTGCTCTGTCTAAAAGTCTTATGATTAATCACGTCCTTTCTGCCACTGTCATTGAAATTTGATTGCGGAGAAATCAGTAATTCTCCATATTCAGCACTCAGAACATTACATTACTGTATCAGCAAGGCAGGTGGGAGTCTGGAATATTATACCGCACTTCTGCAGAGCCAGCTGAATACATATTATGTGCACTATATAATACATACAATATAAATAATACAGTATATTATTATCCTCCACCGTTCCTCACTAGAGACCGGTGACATGCAAGGGATAATTTACTCGCCAGTTATGGACTCAGCCAGTTTCTCATTTATTGATAAGAGGTTATGAAAGGGCGAAAGGAGTCAAAGTCAAAGTTACAGTAGTGTGCCTTTCGACGATCAGCCTTTAGATCTGATAAACAGGTAGGATAGAGGGAAGAAGAGAGAAAATGTTATCAGGCTGTTGCTGGGTGTGTACAGTCCTCTTTAGTCAATACCGCACTGTGTACAGTAGCATGCATTTGTACTGTAGATGAGTAATGATTTATAATCCACTGCTCCGCGTCACATCAGAAGAGAACGAGTTCGCCTGGGAATCTGGTCCCTTTCAAAGTTTTATTCCTTAGGCTTACTCAGAGAGTTTTTTTTTTTTTCCCTTTCTCTGTCAATCCCGGTTTGCTTCTTAGAGATCCTGATCTACATCCAGCTGCATGCATTGAGACAATGTTCAAAGCGCTAGGCAGATCAAGTTGAATTAAAGCAACTGTAGTGATGATACAGAAAATGCCGCACTGTAGCCTATATTCTCTGAATTGCATAGTAGACTATAACATTATATTATGATGTATATAATTAAAGGGGGGAAAAACGAATAAGGTTCTGAACACACTACAGTATATGTGTTTGCGATCTTCAGAATAGATGTGCATACAGTAAGAATAAAAAGTCCATATTTTATACAAAAAGAAAGTAAATGCCTTTTTTCCCCTGAGAACAGGAAGTAAAACTTACAGTGTGCTTTACTTTAGTGCTAGCATAGACAAGGAGCATTTGAAAACGGTATCACCTGCCTACAAAAATGAAAGCATGATCGTTCAATTCATTTCAATTATTTATTTATTTTTACAGCTTCGCCCTCTAAAGAATATTATGAATCAAAATGATTAGATAGTCCCTGTGTGATTGTAGATTACTGTAGCGGAGAGATCCTTTAATTGACTGTCTGTATACACTGATTAGCTTCAACATTATAAAGACTAAAAGGTGACTTGAATATCATTGGGCAAGTGTAAAGTTCTGAGTGACTCTGACACGGGTCAAGTTGTGATGGCTGGATGACTGAGTCCGAGTCAAACAGCAGGTCTCCTGGGGTGTTCCCGGTATGCGGTGATTAGTATCCAAAAGTAGTCCAAGGAAGGTCCACTGGAGTGAACCTACTGATCCTTGTAAATCGACTTTCGGCAGTGTGTACTGTGGGAACTGTACACACAATCAGTTACCAACACTATTTTCATATTACAGGAGTCATTGCCACATCCCCTGTACACTCCTGACCTGGCTCCAAGGAATTCCCACATGTTTGGTCCATTAAAGGAGTTCGGAATTTGGAAGTCCAGTTTGGCTTGAACAGCCCTCGTACTTCATATACACATAAACATTCACTTAAAAGAGAAATCTTTTTTTTATAACATCTTGTTTGTTATACTGTATATTCGTTCGATTTTTTAAAACTTGTTTGCTGTACTTCTACTACTACTATTATTATTATTTATTTATTTTAATTAATTCATTTTTTTAAAACATGGAGTTATAAAACAATTCACAGTAACAAAGCCTGCTATCCAAGTTTTTTATTTCAGTGAAACAATAAAATGAATTTATTTAAATAATCCCAAAACATTCAACTTCCTCCATCTAGCCCTCTCCTCTGTATCCTCTTCTCTCAGACCAACTAACTTCATGTCCTCTCTCACTACATCCATAAATCTCCTCTTTGGTCTTCCTCTGGACCTCCTGCCTGGCAGTTCCAACCTCTGCCTCTTTCTAACGATATATTCGTAATCTCTCCTCTGAACAAGTCCAAACCAGCCGAAAGACAACGAAAAAGCATGCTTCATAATATTTCTTCATAATTCTAGTCTTTTTGTATTTTGTTTCCAAATAAAATGTGTTGAGAGGCCTAAATTCAGAATCAATTAGGCAGTATATGATGATATTCCCATTATGTAATATTCCCATAATGAATTACTTTATGGGCATATTAAATTACAAGTATACAAGTATTGTATAGAAAACCCTTTAAATATATATCCAAAGTATTTGTAGCCCAAAAAAGGACAACTGGTGAAATAATCCGCATTGGAAGCAAAGCATCACAGCTTGCTACTGTATGTATGGGGCTGTGTAGCCACAAACTGGTCTAAACCCTGTCCACTGCCAAATGGGCATGTCTGCATCAGACCTGGCCAGCACGGAGCAATGGGAGAACATGGCCTGGGTTGAATCATCACGTTTTATTTTACATCATGCGGATGGCCAAGTGCATATGCGCATCACTTACTGTACCTGGGGAACAGATGGCACCAGAATATTCTATGATTAAAGGAAAGCCAGACTCAATGAGTATGATGATATTCTTGGCAATGTTCTGCTGGGAAACCTTGGTTCCTGCCCATCATGTGGATGCTACTGTACTTTGACACGTACCACCAACTTAAACATTGTTTCAGATCATGTACACCCCTCTGTAGAGATGGTGCAGGCATGGTTTGAGGAGCACGATGAAGAGGTCACGTTCCTTGAAAGTCCGAAAATCGTCATCCAATCAAACATCTACAAACGAGTCCCATCCATGGAGGCACCTCTTCACAACTTACAGGACGTAAGAGATCTGCTGCGTACATCTTGGTGCTAGATACAGTTCAAGCCCTGCTCTAATTAGTTCCTTGCTCGGGAGAGGTCACGGGTTGAACAACAATGGGTTTCAGAAACAGTCATTGTTCGGTTCGGGAGTGAACACAGTTTAAACACAATGGCCTGCCTGTCGAAAGCAAGAACCACCATCACCACAGTCCTGCCTCCCCCTCACCCTGTCCCATCCTTCATTCCATGACCTGTACTGACTCAGCTGGAAGATCAATGATGCACACACACACACACACACACAGAGTCAGTAAACAGAGACACCATATACCCTACGACTGGCATATTCTGCCTGTGGCTATTTATTTCAGCATGCATTTTTAACAGCACTACTACAAACAATAAAGGACGTCTTTAATCATTTATTTAGACCTAATTCATGTTTCCCTGAGGTTTTCATGCTTATAAATTTCAGGGCGAAAAAAAGTGCAAATGTTGCACTCACTCAGTCGATTTCTCATGGCCTCTAGATTCCTTCATTGGCATTTTTAAAGGTTAAACCCACAGTAATGTAAACAAATAAGTAGGAAACTTTGTGACCATTTATTACATTATGTGTAGATTTCATATTGATGACAAATTATAATTTGGAATGATTTTAGGGTACAGGTGTTCCTGTTAAAATAGACAGTGAGTGAGTATTTTATACACCAGAGAGGTTCAAGTCAAACCGGGACTAGTGATGAAACTTCTTGTGAAATAAGGTGTAAACCCTTTTGCTTCAACAGGCACAAGATGGTGATGAGACTCTTAGCTGCAGTGGAACTTTTGAACGGAGCAAACATTTTAAAGAATGCCATACAATATAGTACTTCCGTCGTACATACTACAGTCTTTCCCATAGCATTCAGCGCTTGAAACCCTGATCCTTGGATGAAAAATCGATGGCTGACTTGTTGGAAGAGACACATCTGAACTTTTTTGTACACGCAATCATTCATGGATTATTTCCATATGTACAGTCCTGACCTCACTCCAGGCCATTTCCACATGTTTGGGCCATTTAAGGAGTTCCAGGTAGGCCAGTGTTTCAGACGTGAAGCATCAAGCATCACGCCCGGGGTACTGAGACATCTTTCTACCATGATGGTATTCAAGCACTAGTGCAATGCGGAGATAAGTGTATTAGTGTAGCAAGAGTTTATACAGAGAAATAAACCTAGTTTTCACTCTTTGCTTTTTATAATTTGTTTTGAATTGTGTTCTGCACAATCAAAAACTCCCGGTTTGACTTTAACAAAGCTCATACAGTACTTCATGTACAAGCTTTCAGTTAAAGGAAAATGTTACTTTAATATCATATATTATGTGATAATTTGTACACGTTTTGGCAAAACTCAAAATATTTGAGGTAATCTGTTCCATCAAATCTTTTATGTAATGATGTTTCCAATTTTAAGTAAACAGAACTATCAGTTTTTGAGTTTGTTGTACTCATTCATTCTGTATTAATCGTTCTTTACTTGCATTATTGAGTCGCCTAACTCATACTATTTAATAGCATTTAAAAATTTTTTTTTTAGTTGTTGCAAATCAAATAAATTGTTGTTGGTCTTTCGGCGGCTCCCGGCGATGGGTCGCCACAGCAGACAATCTGGTCCACACACAAGCTTGGCACAGGTTTTACACCAGACACCCTTCCTAATGCAACCCTCACATTTTATCTGGGCTTGCGACAGACACTTCATCCAGTTGTTGGGAATCGAACCCGGGGCTTTAACATGGCAGATGAAACACCTACAGTAACACTGAGCCACCGGTGCCCTATTGCCCTGATGACGTCAGACACAAAATCACTAGTCTGAAAGATTTGAAGTTGGTGGAACTTTAAGGTGACAGTTACTGTTACTTAAGTACTTACAGTTACTTAAAATATCAAATTTGTTTGGCTAACTTGAAAAGTGTCATTTCTACAAACTCATAAATACCAAAAAGTTCTAAATACTCATCTAGGTCTAATAATTTTAACTAATTGTAATTATTTAAGATAACAGTACTCAATATGTTTAATTACTTTGAGCATTAGGGTTTACTGTATTTACTTCTACTAACATCTATTTATTTGTATTTTTGGTTAAATTTAGATTTTTTTTCGAACATGTAACATGTAAACCTGCCTTACTGTATAATGTATAATAATCAACTAATCATTAACAAAACAGAAGCACATCTTAAGAAAACAAGGATTCTTCTTTATTTTAATTAAACGATAAAATGAATTTATTTAAATAATCCCTAAACATTCAACACTGTATATTATATTAATAACAATGCTAACATTGAACATGTGTACTATAATTTATCAGATTTCTTCATAATTCTATATTTGTGTATTTTTTCCCAAATAAAATGTGTTGATAAGCCTCAATTCACACCCAATCAAGCTGTATGATATGATGATATTCTCATTATGTAAGAAAGAGCCCATAAATGCAACAGCATATTTCAACCCGAGCTTTAAAATTTTTTTGTTTTTTTTTGAAAAATAGAAAACCTTTTTCTTTTTCACACACAATCGAACACTTTTTAATCAGCTCTTCAGACTGACTGTACTTTACTCTTAGGATTATAAATGTGTTTATGCCATATTAAATGACTTGTCAATAAAAGTGCATAATAATAATAATATTAATAAACAGCTGTAAATAAAATGACAGTCAATGTCTTCACTCTTTGTATAACTGGAACGCTGGTTTTATTTAATGTATGGTGTGTATTGCTCGAGCCGAGCCACACGGAGGTCACGGTGTAAAAATCACAGACATGCAAACCGACACGACTGATGCGTTCTAACACACGTTAAGCAGCTCTGACAAGCAAGGTCCAGATGGATCTATGTTTGGGACACGCCTCTTCGCTCACATAAATAAACCTGTGAAGGACACACGCAGTCGATTCCCCACAGATGGTGAATTGATGTTTGGTGAAGCTCATTAACATGTTTTGGATGCGACGGTTGTGCTGTGAGGAGCCGACGTTCGTAGTGAAAAAAAAAAAACCCAAAACTATTCTGTATTTCATTGGTATGTGTAAAGCATGGTGGTGCATAACGATAAAAGGCTTTGGGTTTGGGAGCACAGTGAGACTAGTATACATTATATAAGAGAGATAATACAGTATGTATTGTATACCATCGCTGCTCTAGTTTTATACATTCATCCATCAAAATGTGCAAAAATGGTCACTAGTGGCTGTTTCTTTATTGATTACCTCTTCTGCAGTGTAGTTTCTGAAGAAAATAACATTTTTAACATTGGTGGTCCCTTTTCTTTATTGATTCTGTCCTATATATATATATAATATTCCCAAGTCATATGAGTTGTGCCAGGCTTGATGCTGTCTCCCGCCGGGCACGCATCTGCCCCGATACAGTAAAAATTCCCAGCATTCTGTCTCTCAAGCTCCTCTGGGGTCTTATCCTCGCCAAGATGAAAAGCACAACTGAGTAAACTGTGACGGCCACCACCGTGAACCCGCCACCTGCCAACAACACCACTCCTGATATATACATATCGTTGAGAGCCTGGCCCGGTTTGGGCATGTGGTATCCCAGAGCCACGTTGAGCAGCACAGCTCCGCAGATGACCAAGCAAATTCCAGTGAGGAGCACGACCAGCACGTCGGACAAGCCTCCGCTTTTCAGGACGTCTATGCGCTGACGGCTGCGCACGCAGTTCATGTCCTGGACGGCCGAGCTGAGCAGCTGCTTGAGCACCACGGCTAACGCCAGCATGCACAGCGCCGTGCCCGCTCCCAGGCGCCACTCGCTCGACAGGCTGGTGGTGCTGGACAACAGGCCGACTCCACCTACGCCGCAACCCACCACCAAGGCCACGGAGGCGCTGTAACACAGCAGAGACTTCCTCGGCTCGCTGAACCACCACAGCTCCACCTGCTCCTCCAGGATGTCCTGCTGGATACGGGATGGATCGGCTTGGTTGAGGCCGCGAGAAGGAAGAGTAGGAGGGTAGTCGTCTAGCTCTGGCATGTTGCTTGTTAGGAATTTGGTGGGATGCTGCCAATGTCAGGGAAGGGGCAGAGAGCAACACCTGCCATGCAGTAAGAAGACATTGTGTTACTGAGGTTGATTTAATTGCCAGATGCTTTTATGCAACGCAACATACGAATGAGAGACTAAAAGCCATGCACAGAGGTAAAGAGGTTAATAAGGAGCCTTAACCACAGAGCTCAATCACTGTATGACATAAAGATGCCTCGCAAAATCCTACGCACCACTGTGGGGTGAAAAGGTCATAAATTCATGTGGAAAATCAGTAAATCTATTCTGCCAAGTGAAACCAATATGCTAAACAGGTCCATGTTTTGGCTAAAACCTGTCAGCTAACCTAATGTACCAAAAATAATATATGTAAAAAATAATATTAGCTCACACTAAGGGAAATGAAAAAGTTCATACTGTATTATAATTTCTATTATTGGTTCTAAAGGAGTACACAAATTATTCCTACTACTACTATTATTATTATTATTATTATTATTATTGTCATGAGGGGTGTTCGAGTCAAACTGGGACTTTTAACTAGTGCAGAAAAACAGAACACATTAAAAAGTAAAAACTGCCTTTATTACTCTATATAATTCCCTGCTACACTAATGCACATTTTCAAGTTTTGATACTGTAAAGCTAGAAAGTCTTCTCAGTACGCCAGAGCCATGATCGGACTGCCTGCTTTATTTCTGAAACTCTGGCCTCCCAGGAACCCCTTTAAATTGCTTGGAGTACAAGCGATGCTCTCTGATGAATGATTGCGTGTACAGTTCCCTCAGACAGACATGGGCAACAAGTTATCCGTCAATTTTCAAGAACTAGGCGTTCTACTCGCTAAATGTTCGCGGGAACAAATGCGCTAATTCACGGACCTATAGCCTACATTTTTTAAAATGTCTGCACCGTCCAAATGACCAAGAGTCTCATAATCGTACTGTGCTTGAAATCCCCTGTAAATCTATTTTACGCCTTCATGTCACTTCATAAGTCCCTGTTTGACTTGAACGCCCCATGTATTCTTCTTCTTTTTTTATTATGATCATTTTTTAAAATATTATTATTGTTATTATTATTATTAAAACATAAATGGAAGAGTGGATATTATGAGGTGAAATCCCCACTTGCTATGTTAATTTGTCCATCAACAGCATGTCCCTTTGGTCTCTGCGAACCTCAAAGTGAGGTTGTGGCACTGACAGCTTTTCATTAAAATCCTGTCAGCAGCTTTAGTGGAGCAGTCAGCAGTCAGCTTCCTGGCAGAATATCACCTCTACTCTCAAAAATAAAGACACTACTGCGCAAGGCCGATCTATAAACCAGAGAAAGGGAGGGGAAAAAAAACTTCTCTAGTGCTGCACGTCTTGCTCAATACAAACACCTTGCGGGTTATTTTTCCTGTTGGCTATAATTGTTTTTCATCCGGAGTGCTTGAAATCACAGTATGGTTCAATGAGAGCATGTGTGATATTGTTAATTAAGTCTCTGTAGACTCTGGTCACCAGCATGCAATGCTTTGAAATAGCTTGCTGTATTTAAAGAAAGCACCTGAGCAAAGCACTGAAAATAAACAATGCTAAAATGGAAGTGTATTCATCCAGAAATAATACGGAACGTCATCGATAAGATGATTTATCATAAACCTAGACCGGGCGTGTTGTCATGACGAGTGGCGTGCAAACGGATGTTTTCCTGTCATTGGAGTGGGACATCAAACAGTACACAAAATGGAAAAGTACATACAGGGAGCCTTAGAATGTTTACTGCCATTGAACTGGATTGGAAATGGACCATTCATGGGATCGTACTGTTTGTCATGAATCTACACAACTTGTTGAAGTAGCGGAAATCAATATAGTTGGCAAAATGATTTACAAATCTACCGTATTAACAAAAAAAAACAAACAAAAAAAAAACTAGTTTTAGTAATTGAACAGTCAATGAGTCAATTCATAATGCATTACTATAAAATGTAAAAGTATTTGCCACATCTCTAAGTGACTCTTCCTAGAGGTTATCCACCAAATCCAGTGACCAGGTAAAGACATGAGTCAGAGAAGCAACAAGGAAGCTGGAGTGGGTCTGGAGATTTATACAGGTGAGCTGGAAAAAGCCAGACAAGCATGCGATACAAAGATGGGTTTTATGGAAAAGTGACTAAAGAAAGAACATAAAGAATAAAGTATTTCGCAATAAAGAAAGTCATTAGTCTTGAGACTTTTGGCTGTTCCCATCAACAAAACTTTGGCAGAGATTTGGCACATTTTATTCTGGCTTGGGACTGGCACTGCATCCAGTGGCTGGGGTTTGGGCATTGGGCCTCCAGCATGGCAGGCAAGAAACCTACAGTACCACTGAGCCATCCACTAATACATCCTGTGTTTGAGACAAAATGTGTGTAAAGGGAAAGGTTCTCTGACCTAATGAGACCATAGAAACTGATCAGAATGCTCTCAGTAAAGCTTCCTGTTGTGGGGATTATGTTCATCAGTAGGGTTTGTGGTGTTATTATCAGGGTTGAGGGCAAGATGGCTGGGCATGCTGTGTCAGAACTTGATAGCTGTTGTTCCCCAATGGTTTCCATCCAATCTCGCACAGCTTAAGCAATTTCAAAGTTGTTGATGATGTTGCTGTTTTCCGCTGCTCCTTATAAAGGGGTCGCCACAGTGGACCATCTGATCTGCAGATTCAGCTTGGCACGGTTTTTATGCTGGATGCAACCCTCTCATTTTTTTTTGCATCCAGGCTTGAGACTGGCACTAAGGATCCAGTGGCTAGTTTGGGGCACTGGCTGAGAATTGAACCAGACGCCTTCCACATGGCATGTACCTGTAAGTAGCCTTCCCCTGAGCCACCAAAGAAAACTGTGCACGAATATGAGGATCCTGATGAGCAAAGCTAATAGAGACATATGCTACAAGGCTTTCAACTTGGATTGTAGCAAACGTTGGATCTACAAAATGTACTGACTCAGGAGGTGTACACAAAATCGTTTTTTTTTTTTTTTTGGTCCAATATAATATTTCACGATAAAATGCCGTTTTGCACCTTCAAAGTTAGATACGCCAATTGAATAGTGAAAATAAAAAAATCTGATGTAAATTCGAAAATCTAATTGGAAAAAAGGGACACTTCAAATACTTCAAATGGCAGTGCAAACCTTGGCTTAAATCTTTGTAATGATTGATGTCAATGTGAGGGCTTTGCAAATGAGCTGTAACTGTAAAAGCAGCTAATTCCTCAGATCAAGACAAGATTATTGACAGGATTGTTTATCTCTTCAGGTCAGGAATTTACACAAACGGTAACGAGAAATGGGTGGACGCTGATAAGAAAACAGCACACATCCAGCTGGAGAGGCTAAAGGCTCTAAACCACTCAAACCTGCATTTAAACCAAAAATGGCATGAAATAGGATCACAAGGTTTAGCCTAACTTTGGTGTAATTTTGTTCAATATTTCAAATAAATCCTGTATGATGATATGTTTTCTACATGCAACTGCATGAGTAATATGGAAAGTGCCTTAAAGACCTGCATACTGTATAAATCATACTCGTACATGTCATTTATGTGACTTTTGTTCCGTAAGGCTTTTACCTGTGCGTACCACCTTGATTAAATATCCTCCTGGTGTTCTGAGCGGTTAATATAAAACTCTGTAAAGCGCAAACAGGGCTCCACCCTTTCCTGATTGATTCGTGCCAAACATCGAGGCCGTCTGGGTTCACAGTCTGATCCAGAGTGAAGCAGTATCCTTTGGTGTCAGGCTCCGTAGAGCTACGGGAGACGTGTCTGAATAGGAAGCATTCACAAAGCCTGCTTTTTTCCTGTCTTTGGTCAGCATGCAACAGCCGATGCCTTGTTTCTCGCCAGGCTGGGTGCAGGACACAGACCGTGAAGTGAGACTCTGTGTCTTTGTCTAGGCCTGGATGAGGTTAACTTCTCACTGTCCTGAAGAGGAAAAAAAGGAAAAAAGAAAAAAGGCATTGACATTTCAAGGTGGAAGCTGACGGATTAAGAGGCTACTCTGTTTTGCATCCTGTTTAGTGCGATTATTATCATTATTAATATAATGGACCTTTCCCTTCATACAGTAAATATATAAACTAGACCACCAGGCAAGTACTGTAAATGCTCCAGTGTGTTACACAGTCCCATGCTTTGATTAATATTTAGCTAACAATATGTTTACACATGACGTGATGGATTCTTTTACTAGGACAGTTACTGTACAGTGCATTATCCCTTTGCACTTGCATTTGTCATGGGTTCATCTTTTTACCCGAGCTTTTATCTGAGGAATTGTAATGTAAAGAAACAAAAAGCCTTTGGCGTGTGCTTCCTTTATCTGGCATTTTCCAACTTAAAAAAGACACACCATGTACCTGCAATCTATGAATATAATAATCAAAATTCATGTACAGTACGTGAGGTACAGGAACAACCATTTCTGATAGATCAATGCGTCCTAATGCAAAACCTGCTAAGACAATTTTCAGATTGCACATGCTGCTCTGATTACTGATTACCGCAAATGGATGAGAGGGAGCGAGTAAACTCTTCCCGATGCACAACCAAACTTAATACATATCTCCTGATTTCCTGCCTTAATCTGTCTTTATCATTTTTTTTCTTTCTCTTCCATGGCCTCTTATGTCTGCCTCAGTAACTCCCTCTCAGTCGAACTATTGGCGTTTTGCTGGCTGGCCAGGTTAATGTGATGGAAAATCAAAGGTGCTTCTCGTCCTTTTTCGCGTTTTCTCCCTCGCCCTTCGCCTTTCAACAAACTCTACTTTTATTACCCTGCGTTTTAACCGATGTTTACTGTTGTAACCGTCAGGATCTGCTTTTGTACCCACCTGTCTCTCTCTCTCTCTCTCTCTCTCCCTCTCTCTGTCTCCCTCAAAGGTCCTCACTATTGCTGGTCCATTTCACTTGAGCAGAAAACAAACAGAACAAAGATGGATAGCTCTATCTCACTTCAGTGTTTAATGTACGTGTTCTTCCTGCAAAGAACATTCTGATATAGATCTAGAAAATACACACAGAACAAATGTAGTTTAGATTTGTTTGCACTGCAACTACAAAGCTGTTTCGTCGCATCTGGTTTAGTCCTTCCGTGTCAGCTCAGTGTTTTTTTTTTTTTTTCGGCATCTAACCTGCTGTTATTGTGCACAGCTGCAATATTTAAGAACTAATTAAATCACCAATTAGCATGCACATCCACCCAGCTCTACACTGCTGACCGAAAGGAAACGGCTTCACCTTTCCCCCACCTCATCTCCATTCCCTCAAACACAGTGCAGACCTCTGGCTTTCCTCCAGGTCATGTGTGCAATACCCAAAAATCATAACCTGAATCGGAGGATGGCTGGGTTCTAGCTTTCCACCTGGCACCGTGCTCCATTCTGACCTCCATTGGTGGTGATCATTATTAGACCAGGTTAGACGACTGCACCCATTCCGTCTCTCTCAATGCTTCTGAGTCACCACTCTCTCTCTCTCTCACTCTCCCTGTTTGCTGCAGAACTTTCTGGAATCTCAGTAGCCCGATGTCTGCCACGCTACAAACTGAATGTCAGGTTTGCACTGCCCTGCTGACTACGGATGAGGAACTGATTGTGAGGTTTTTTTTTTTTTTTTTTGTGCTGAACTTAACTCCTCCTTAAACGCTCATTATTTTCTATAATACGTATCAAAGGTCCAAAAGATAAGGGTACCACCCTGGTGACAAGCTAAGGTGCAGTTTAATGGGCTATAGAACACCTTAAATATATTTCGATTACACCAATGAATTTTTAATATGAAATGGTTAAAGATAAAGCCAGCGATCAGAGAAAAATAAGATGTTAAAGAACATGTATTTTCAACGACAAGTTTGGTTCTATAAAAGTCTTACATTGGTCTAACCTTTAACCTGTATTTTTAAAAGCCAAACATGATGAATAATATTTTTTGGTTGGCAAAATGGACACGCATCTTTGTCTTTTTTTATCTTTGTCATTATTGCAAGCGGACAGAATTATAAGGGATGCGTTCAAGTCAAACATGGACTATTAATTCTGCAGATTAAAAAAACAAAGTTACGAGTGTACTCCCTTTATTTCTCTATATAATCCCCTGCTACACTAATGCACTCATCCCAGGGTTTGGCTAGGGCTTGGATACCATCAAGGTAGAAAGTTTTCTCAGCACACCAAAACTATGATTGGACTTAACTATGCTTCTTGCCCAAAATGCTGGCCTCCCAGGAACTCCTTTAATGGCCCAACCATGTAGAAATGAAATGACGCGAGGTCAGGACTGTACAGGGGACGTGGCAACAACTCCAAGCCGAGTTCCTGTAATGTGCAAGTGGTGTTCATGAACGATTGTGTGTACAGTTTTCCAATCAACTCAGGCTAAATGTTCAGTAGTTACACGGATGTACGGGCTTCTTTAAAACATTTGCACCGTTCAAATGTTTTACTGCAGTTACAAATCTCATCACGGTATTGTGCTTGAAGTCATCTTCAAATGTCGATCGGATTCGCCGGATCCCGTTGGCTTGAACGCCCCTTGTAAAAAAGAAAAATATTTCATTTTTAAGAGAAGGAATTTCTTAAAAGTGTCGTACCTCTGAAAAGTCTAATACTGCAGTATAAATGTATAAGTGAAGTCTAATATTGCGCATCTCTAGAGGGTATGCACGGTGTTTCCGGAACATTACAGTTGTATAAACATGTTATCATATTGTTGTGTATGAAACCGACAGTCCATGCACAGATCATGCATTTTTTATGGTCAATAATGTTGGTCAAAGGGTGAATGGTGTGGGACTGTTTCCTGCTTCTCCAGCATGAAAATACAGCACAGAGATCAAATATCCTCAGTGTGGTCCAGTAACATAATTACACAAACATGTAGTTAATAAAACAGTTAAAGCCTAGTCTTTACACAAGTCTCACTTACCTGAGAACTTTATTAAGCACTGGTTTTATATATAAACACACACACACACACACACACACACACACACACACACACACATATATATATATATACTACACGACAGCAAAGTGAAAGGCTACAAACTTGGTGTGTTTTCCTCCCACACAGACTGCACTCGGGTCTTACCTGTGATAAAGCGGCAGCCTCCATTCCTGCTCCTTAAATCCTGTAATACCCCGTGAAGCCGCCTCCTCAACCCCGGCACCAGCACGGCTTCACAACCCGGAGGAGGAAAAACATCTCAGCAACTTCTCTCGTCTCTCTGCGTCGACGAATCGCTCGTGCTGTCGGTCTCTCCGGGAGAACAGCATGGCAGGTGACGCGCGCGCGCGCGCTCTCTCTCTCTCTCGCGCTCTCTCTCTCTGTCTCTCTCTCTCTCTTTCTCTACCGCTCACTACCTCTCTCGGGAAGCGAAGTCCGGGGCCAAAGGTAGATAAAGGTTTAAAAAAAGAAAGAAAGAAAGAAAGAAAAAATCAGTCTTACAGTATATCGCACCTTCCTTAGAAGTGCCTGGGAATCGATCTACACGAAGAGTCGACTCTATTCCAGGTATTTGGGATCTGAGAGTCGACTCCAGGGGAGTAACTAACGCAGGTAACACACACACACACACACACACACATACAAACTGGATGTATATATAACAGTATGTGTGTGTGTGTGTGTGTGTGTGTGTTCCTTAAGTTTGGGGTTATACTTCCTCAGGCACACACACCAGGAAAAGTAAAATAGTATGATGTGATGTTATCATATTATTATCACACATATATATATATATATATATATGTCATGTATAACAATATATATTGTATAGCAATTATAAAAACGATTATATATATATAATATAGTGTGTGTGTATTTTTTTAATATAAATATATTTTATTATACTTAGTAGTATAGACAATTGTAATCAGTTGTATAATATATATATAAAGGCTAGGTCAAGTATAAACACTTACGGCGGACTCGCCCTTCCTGATTTAACAGTGACTGGAGTTTGGGCATTGGCCAGGAATCGAACCCATATATGTCCTCAGTTATAGAAAATAATTTAACAATAAAGGCTACCTCAAGTAAAAACTATAAAAACTAGTAAAAGTGCCAACTGCAGGTAAAGTAATTGTTATACTTTGTTGTTTTTATACATAATTGTTATATATGTTACATATAGTGCTTTGCACCGTCACCTCGCATCTCCAGGGTGAGGGTTCGATTCACTTCTCAAGTCACTATCAGTGGAGTTTGCATGTTCTCCCTGTGTTTTGTGGGTTTCCTCTGGTTTCTTCCCACACTCCAAAGACATGCAGGTCAGGTTCATTTGTTCAAAAAAACACCAATTACCAATCAAAGTACCAATTATTATAGTTATATTTCTATAACTGAGGAAGTATAAGATACTGTAATCCCCTGCTTGTTTCAGGAAACACTAGCTGTCTAGTAGCAGCCTATTTTAAAAACAAACAAACAAACCAAAAAAACCCTACAGTAAAACTGTCTGGCCTGTTTTCGCTACTGCTACTGTTACAACGCCTGTGTCACGCTCACACAATGGCGAATAAGTTGATGGTGACGCTGACTACTGTTACATTCGGTGATTGTTACAGGGTTTTATATATATTGTTGAAGCTAGTTCAGTTCTGCTAATAAAAGTAAATAAATAAGTAAATAAAGACCCACAACAATGTTTAAACCTTTTTTATTAAAAAGAAAAAATACTTGATGCTTATTTTTATTTTAAGTCATTTACATTGTTATACAAAAAATGATGACACCCAGTGGCTAGAAAAATAAGTGCCCTCATCATCCTTTGTAGTTATCCATCCATCTGCCCATCCGTCCATGCGTCTATCTATCTATCTATCTATCTATCTATCTATCTATCTATCTATCTATCTATCTATCTATCTATCATAAACATTTGATCCTAGTCAGGGTCACAGTAAATTCAGAGACACTAGTTTATTGGCCCCAGAGGTGATGAGACAGCATTTAAATTGTGTTCAAAGCAATTCCTTTTGTTTAATTGCTTCCTCTTCAACCATAAATCACCGGCTTAGTGTTCAGAAATAACATGACTTTAAACTTAACCCGGCGGTTTTCTTCGTCCCTGTCCCTCCCGATCCCACACAGCTTCAGTTAGAGAGATCTGTGTGGTCAGAGGTACAGTAGCTAGTAAAGGTTTTAGCTCTGTAAACTTTCCTAGCGGCAGAAGCATCTGTACACAACTGTACTCGAATTATCACTATTTTTGATTTCCTATGACAGTTTATGCAACAATTTCTGTTGTCCAATATGCATTTTAAAAAAGATATATATTAAATCTAGGGTTGGTCCATAGCTGCAATGCACAGATGCATCAGCCACTTTGGGCTAAAAGTGCTACAGTAGAAACATACTTTAGTCCTAACCCCTAGTTTGTAATTGTGTGGCTTAGCAGCCTGACTAGCTTAAGTAATCACATCATGAACAATATTCTGATTATATTAGCTTTCCTATATGCAATATCTGTCATGATCTTGCCAATAAAATCGCTATGATTAGCATCACATTAAATCACATGGTTTCCTTGATCATAATAAGGAGATAAACTATTACATACTGTATACACTTAAAAGCAGGTAGGCAGCATGCATATGTAATGCCTGCCATTAAAAAAAAAAAAAATTAATTCATGCCAAAATGAAGGTGACATTGATGGGGCATTTGAGCTGTCCCCGTGTCTATTATATTATTATAATCATTCTCCCCAAGCATTTGTAGCAAGTGCATAAAGCTCTTATTTACACATTTAAGACTAAATTGTAGGACGATGAAAGGAACATGGAGGGAAGGCATCTCATACAGTTCTCTCACATTTTCATGGGAAAAAAACAGAAATGTCTTTCAATGCACACGAAGTGCCTCATGCATTTACTCCCCATTCACTGTATTACAGCCAGAGCCTTGTGGCAGCAGCTATTCACTGCAAGCCTTGTGGTTGATATTGGACTGCATGCATGGAGGAATGACGGAGAGGTAATAGATGTGCACTGTCAAAAGGCAGAGAAAAATAGAGATATGAAAAGAGACAAGCCTGTACTGACCCATTACTATGAGCAAAAGAGAATAAGAGAGAGAGAGAGAAAGAAAGCAGGTGTATGAAATGAGTCTTACATGCCAATAGTGTGCGATTATTTATGAGATGCAGTCGTGCTGCTAGCACACTCCTGAGCAACGAAGACACCTCCCTATGCTTTGTCTTATGGCAGCTCAGTGGAAGTGTGTAGTTAAATGTCAGAGATTATTCCACCAGTAATGATGGAGTTATTTTTTATACATGACTCCATGTGGCACAAAGGCGAGCTTATTATTTTTGTAACTCACGTTTTTCCATCCAACACCATCCTGTTCACACACATACTGTACCTTGTCTCTATACTCTCATCTCTCTCTTGGATCTCATTATTAAGTGCATGGAACTTTTCTTCCTCTAGAGAATTGATCATAGCCTTGAATTTCTTCTGTTCTGACTTCATTTGCTCAATCTGTCAGCATTCATCTGCTCAGAAATCCACCTCCTGAGCATCACCGAGCAGTGTTAGAGTATTTCTTACTTCTTAACAAACCCAAATTAGCTTAGAAATTCATACAGTATGGTGCATGGGGAAAATATGTAGTGTCTCCAAAGACGTTCAGGACTGTACTGACATTGAGGAACTGTTAAACAAACAAACAAATCTGAAGCAGGCTCCCATAGTCTTGGGAATGATCAGTAAGGCAAAGCAAGTTTTACAAATGAAACTATTATTCTAAAGACAAATAATCCATGATTATTCAATTGGGATGCCATGTGCACCAGACATTAGGCTGTATGTCTGGGGGGGAGATGGTGGCTCAGATGATTAAGGCTCTGGGTTGCTGATCAGAGGGTCAGTGCCACTGCCACTGGTCACCACAGTCGGGTACTGGGGCAAGGCCCTTGAACCCTTAAAAGCCCTTATACGCCCCATAAAACACAGCCATGACATTGTGTGTATCTCCAGGACGAGGGGTTTGATTCCCAGCTCTATGAGTGGAGTTTGCATGTTCTACCAGTGTTTTGTGGGTTTCCTCCGGTTTCTTCCCACACCCCAAAGACATGCAGGTCAGGGTTAATTGGTTCAAAGCACAAATATTATAATAGTTATATTTCTATAAATAAGGAGGCATAAGAAAATCCCCTACTTGTTCCAGGAAACACCAACTGTCTAGCGATAGACAAAAAGGTCACTCCAATCAAATGATCTGATCTGATGTTGCCCCCCTTAGGATAAAACGGACAGAGGCCAAGAAAAAATTGGAATTTAAGTTTGAACTTAAGAAAAGATGCTTTTAACCACAAAATGGTAAGATTTTTTTCCTTTGCTGATGAAGGCTGCTCCCAAATGAATAACAGGAGAGAATTCTTTAGCATGTTTCAGCATATACTGTACACAACCCCTACACAAGACGCACATTCAGAATTACCCTTACAGCCGAATACAGTATGTTTCCTTAGGTTTTTTTTAAAAAATTTTTTAAAGTAGTTTTATGAAAATTGTTTATTCTCTTTAATCTTCAATATTTAATGTACCTTTAAGAGGCATATGGATTCACACATGTAAAATGTGCCTAAATATAATTTTGAATCTGCTACAGTATATATATGCCTTTTCGGTTCATACATTCATACTTTCATTTCTACTGTATGTGGATGGATGAACGAAACTATCGAAGGAGTCATCCTTCTTCATCTCTGTTTGACAATCGATTTTTTTTGCGAGAGAGTTCAGCTGTGTAGAACCATTCATACAGTATCACAGGTTTAATAAACAGGCCATACGGAGCTTTGATTAGCCATAATCATCCAGAGTATATCTGGGGCAGAAGAAACTGCTGAGTCTGTATGTCTGTGTGTTATTAAGGCAAAAAGCCCATATTTTTGCAAGCTTATCTGTATAAGAAACTGTCAGAGCCTGAATCTACAGACCATGCTGACAGTGCTGACATTTTAACTTCTTGATTTTTTTTTTCAGTGTTTTCCAGAGTTTGCAGTATTTTTTGTCTTCTTCTTCTTCTTCTTGTTCTTCTTCTTACTTCAGCTTCTCCCATTAAGGGTTGCCACAACACATAATTTGTCTCCACCTCACACCATCCTCGTCGTCTTCCTCCATCATGTCCTCCCTCACCACGTCCATAAACTTCCTTTTTGGCCTCCCTCTTCTCCTCCCACCTGGTGGTCCGTGCTCAGCAATCTTCTCCCACTATACTGTACCACACATACATCCCTCCTGCACACATTCCAAAACCACTTCAGACTCACTTGTCTCACTTCTTCTTCTGCCCACCCTGTCCCTCTATTATACTAATTTCTAGACATGTTAATTCTCATAACTCCCACTGAAAATTGCAGCATCTTCAACTCTACCAATTCCAGCACCACATCCTGTTTTATATCATAGCTGGCCTGACTCCCATCTTCTAAAATCTCCCTATAACTTATATACAACTTCATCAGTCCACCCTGCCTGCACAGACTTTTAACTCTTCTCTACCCCATTACTTTGGACAGTTGATCCCAACCACATGCACATGTCTGTTCCGCCTTCTCTCCAGTCCATGGCACCACCCTCTCCAGTCTCATTTCAACCTGCTACCCGCCTTCACTACAGTTCACAATGTCGGTGAACATCATAGTCTACAAAGACTCCTGTCGGACCTTATCCATCACCAGTGCAAACTAGAAAGGGATAAGAGCCAATCGTTGATGCAATCCCACCTCCGCCTTGAACCAGTGCATCATTCTTAGCACACATCTCACCAGTGTCACACTGTCCTCACACATATCCTGCAACACTCGTACTCTCATACTTCTCTGGCACTCTCTCAGGACCATGTGCTTTTAAATCCACAAATACGCAATGCAATTCATTTTATATATTCATTTCAGAGTTTGCAGTGTTTGCAAAAAATATATATTAATTTGCATATACATTTACATTTCCATACCTGAATTCTGTTCTGTCTGCTTCTGAATGAAAAGAAAAGGCAGCAGTACGGATGTCTACATGAATATGAAGTACATCAACTGGTCTAAGTGCATAAGGCGTAAAAGAATGGATTATCAAATCCAACAAACACACGCACACACATGCACAGACAAGCACACACAAAAAAGAAAAGAAAAGAAAGGAAGAGAATAGTAAAAAAAAAAGAGGGAGAGAGAGAGAGACAGACCCAATTATGAAGGTTAAGTAAAGGAACAAGAATGGTGCAGGGGCAATTATTTGACCAAGAAAAAACTAGCATGAGTGCATCTACTGAAGTGAACTAAACAGAAAAGATTTTCTCAACTAAAGGTTTATCATTTTGTCTCTTAGGGTTGCCTTGCTGGCATTATGACCTAATAATTCTAATTTACCACCGGCTATAAAGTGACATAATAAGGTTATTATGCCAAGCCCTTCATTGCTCATTCCCTCCCGCTGTTCCGGACTGATGGAGGCCAACGTCGCTTTCCCTTCACCATGGCAGCTATGTCCTCGGCCACACGCCAGCTCTCCTTTGATTAATCTGTCCCCTCTCTTCTAATCATTGTCCCGGTAGGAGAGAGCTGCCATGTGTTTTAAACACCATGCCTTCACACACTGATTTGGGGCTGCTTTATGAGACTGACCTCCTGCAGACACTCAACTATAAATACAAATTTACAATCTGACACACTCAACGTTCATCAAGAATGCCCACATTTAAGTGCTGGCCCAGATTAAACATATTCTTACACTTTCTTTTTACAAACACATAGTCAAATGTATGGCTAATCCTGATTTGATACAGAATCAGCACCTTGCTTTTCCATCTCGTCCTCGACACTTTTCTCCTGCTCCATGTGTTTGATAACCCTCTTACTGAATGTTCCATACATTAAAAAAGTCACACCAAGATGGCACAGATGGCGCATCTGTGCCAGATGCTACCTTGACTGCTGTTCTTAAGAATTTTAAACCTAAATCTAATATTAGTTACTTTTTGCCTGCAGACAATTTGACCAAAACAAAGGGAGCTTGGTCTGGAGGAGATGAATAAATCACTGAGAGAAGTAATCAGGTGTGTAGAACTTTTTCCAATTTTCCCCACTTTTGCCCAGCATACTGCTTGCCAATGTACAGTCCATAGAAATTAAATAAACATAAAAATACCAGGGCATCAATTTGTTTGCAGTGTTACATGATAAACTGCAGTACTCTTTCTTCTTGCACCAAAACATGGTTTAGTCACCTAATACAAGACCAGTTTATTCAATCCCCTGTTCAGTCTACATGGACAGATTGAAATTTGAAAGGACTTGCGACAAATGGTATGATGATAAGAACATGACTGTTCTCTCCTATTCCTGCTCACCAAATAGTCAAATGTTGTGCTTCAAGAGTTCACGTCAGTCATCGTCACAGAATTGTCTTCTGTCTGCTCCCGAATGAAAAGAAAAGGTAGCAGTATGGATGTCTACATGAATATGAAGTACATCAACTGGTCTAAGTGCATAAGGTGTAAAAGAATTATCAAATGATTATCATTTGATAATTCTTTTTCCATGGTATGATAACTTTCAGATGGAGTTTATATCATACACTCAACAACCTTAAGAACAAGCATTCACTGTAATCAGGGCCTTAAAAAAACGAGGCCAACACAAAAACTGACATGCCAACGGACATGGTTAAAAGTCCACTTCTGCACCTGTTTATAATAAATCTGACCATGCTCTTTCTCTTATTGTAATATGAATAAATTCTGTCGTGGGAATCATTTGAAACACACTGAGATAGCTTCCCATCTGAAGCTTCCCGTAAAGTTCATAATTCATTATCAGCTTTTACCCGGTTAGTGGTTAGCACTGTCGCCTTATACCTCCAGGGTCCGGGTTCGATTCCCGTCTCTGTGTGCATGGAGGTTGCATGTTCTCCCCGTGCTTGGTGGGTTTCCTACCACAGTCCAAAGATATGAAGGTTAGGTTAATTGGCATTCCCAAATTCGGTGTAGTGTGTTTGTATGTGTGTGTGCTCCCTGCGATGGATTGGCACTCTGTCCAGGGTGTACCCTGCCTTGTGTCTCCTGAGATAGGCTCCAGGGCCCCTGTGACCCTGAATACAAGATTAAACAGTATAGATGATGAGTGAGTGAGTGAGTGAGTGAGCTTTTACCTGCTCTTGTTTTGTGAGGAAAGATAAGAGGTGGGTGAAATTGATAGACACGTTTATACAAGCACATCTAAATCCTTGGTAAAAAAAAAAAAAAAACAAGTCTTTCTTTGCCTAGATCCTAATGAGTTACTTCTTCAAAATTGTATTGTAAATAAAATGTACAACATATTACAAAATTTGCTGATTTGGCAAAAAAAAAAAGAAAAAAAAAAAGAAAAAAGAAATAAAAGAAAAGTGATTTGTCAAAAGTGGTTTGGCTGCACAAATTCAAGAGAGTTCACTGGGAGTATTAAAGAGCTTTACTAACATCGACTGGTGCAGCTCAGGGATCAAACTACAATTTCCCTTCAGGGACCTAAGTAAAGTGCTAATGCAAGTGTTGCTTTTACATAACTGCGTCGATGACAAAGTAGGACCAGTGGGAATAATATCTTCATTACTATTGAATAATAGCTTAATTCCCTTGATCAAGCTTTGGAAAATACAGCCAAACCAATAGAAACGAAGGATAAGGTCCAGTCTGAGTGATGCTTCCACAGAATGGTGGAAGAAGAAAAAAGCTGCCAAGAGCAAAGGGAATACACCAGCAAGATTGGTGGATATGTCCTCCCAGGCCCCACAAATGTTGTTTATATTGGGGCTGAAGGAAGACCAAGGCTTTGACACTATGCTGGAAACAAGCCACCTTAGGTCTTTATCCGGGGCAGAAAACGAATTCTCGACACAGCGGGGTGTGATCCTTATTGACATGACATCTGGAAGAAGTCATTTTACAAGTGAAAAGAAAGTACAAACAGCACAGAGAATGGTTTCCTCCAAATCGCCACCTGCAGTGATTTGAGGTGTCGACAATCAGAGGAGCCTCATCTACCAACAGGACTATCTTTAGATGCGTTGCTGAGGCCAAACCTGTTACTCTGGTCCAGAGCAGAAAAAGTCATTATCACCTGGCACCATAAAAGACATGGGGTTTCTGTGTCAGGGTGACATGACCATAGTCGTACCTTAATTTCCGTCCAGGTTGTATTCGGTGATCCTTGCGGTCTCTTTTCCGCGCAATCCCTTCCTCATCTATGATCTTCCAGCTAAGCATACACCCTTCCTCAAACACTGTAATCAGGTGCTGGTTTTCACAAGTTATGACCATATAAGGACGCTGGGATCTCGCAGGGCTCCAGCTGGGCATCAATCACAGGAAATGTACTTGACCAGGACAGGGGTTCAAAAGGCCGTTTCTAAGGTGCAGTATTTCTGCAGTCATGGTCACGTGGATTTCCCGTCTGCACAGTTATTACCCCAATACGTGTTCTGAATGAGGCATAGTGGGATAGACCATTTCAAGCGAATAGTCAGAGTGTCACTACAACATATTCAGTTGATAGCAAAAATAAATAAATAAATAAAAAAATCTGAAAAATAGCACTTTATAAATACAATGCATGCTTCTTTGTGCTGTCCAAATTAAAAAACGATCATGTTGTTCAGTTTTGCTTTCAGGTTTCTTGGATCTGGAGCACACAGTCTATCTGAGCTTACAGTACTTAAAAAAAGCAGCATTGGGGAAAGATTGAGTGAGTCACCAGCGAAGTGTATTAAAGTCTAAAAAACATTTAACACCTCAGGCCAGTATGAGCTAAATGTCAAAACTTCGGCTGTGTAATGCAATCATTTGCCAATCAAGAAAACTAACTAGCTAAATCAGCCAGACATACTGTACACATAGTGTACTGTACAGCATCCCTTGCTTCTTAGCATAAACCATGATAAGTATATTATAGCCAGCCAGTGGGGAAGAAAAAGCTTCCATATTTGTTCAGTGGGATAATGGCAGGTGATTATTTATTCCTGATTTCTCTAGACATCTTGTTTGCTTTTCGGGAACCCAAGAAGTATGAGGTAGTAATTTTTTTCTTTTTCTTTTGACAGCTTTACATTATAAAAATGACTCAAAATATGTATTAGGGACAGACGTGTAGTAGACTTGCTGTTGTTTACCTTATGGGCTTTTATGGATACTGTACCTCATGCAAGAACTGTGAAAAGAAATGTAATAATTTTATTACCTTTATACATCTAATCTAATCTAATCTAATCTAATCTAATCTAATCTAATCTAATCTAACCTGATGTAAAGCTTGGACCTAAATAATTCCTTACTTTCCCTAAGTTTCCTATAGGGACTAGAGAGTGTTACATTATTCTCAGTAGTGCACTACACATGCAACAGAAAATCATTTGAGATTTAATCCACGTCTCGACGGTAACAGTCACTGGCATTAGAAAGAAGATCTGAATCACAGGGTGCGTTGAAAACAAGAAGATTGTTTAC
This sequence comes from Clarias macrocephalus, assembly GCA_011419295.1. Classification (NCBI taxonomy): domain Eukaryota; kingdom Metazoa; phylum Chordata; class Actinopteri; order Siluriformes; family Clariidae; genus Clarias; species Clarias macrocephalus. Next base: position 69,207 of record JAAGKR010003138.1, read on the forward strand.
CACACATTCTGTTTTTCAAGACTGTTATACAGTTGACCAAATACTGTACTACTGTAATAGATTGTTGCATTTGGATCAGAATCCAACTTTTCAATCAAATTTCAATTTTCCCTTTATAGTTTATTTTGGAAGTATATTTGGAAGCAGTTGCAAGTAGGTTTAACTGTATTGGCCAATAAGGTGCACATAAGATGTTTCAGTGGACTTTGTGTCTTTAATGTGTTTTATAAGTACTGTAGATTCAGTTTAGATTCCGGTTTCCTCCCACAGTCCAAAGACCTGCAGATGAGGCTAGTTGACGTTCCCAAATTTTACGTAGTGTGTGAATGAGTGTGTGAGTGTGTGTATGTGTGTGCCCTGCGATGGATTGACACCCTGTCCAGAGTGTACCCCGCCGTGTGCCCCAAGCTGGGCTAGACTCCAGACCCCCCGTGACCCTGAATACAGGATAAAGCAGTATAGAAGATGAGTGAGTAAGTGAGTGAGTGAGTGAGTGAGTGATTGACATAACACATATGTCCAAAATAAAGTTAAGGTCTTTTAAACCGTTAACACAGCCAGGATAACACACCTCAAACTGTGCACATTGCACTGTAAAATTTTTGATATTTCTCAGAAGTTTACCACAATTATAATTAGATTCCCCCCCCACTTTTGTCACTTCAACACTCCAACTTAACATTAAGTGATTTGTTAAGTTTAGTGATTTGTTGCACCTAAAATCTTTAGTTAGTCATTCTACTAATGGTGAGGGACATTCAAGCCAAACTGGGACTTCTGATTGTGCAGAATAACAGAACACAGTTATGAAAGTAAAACCTCCCTTTATTTCTCTATACAATCCCCTGCTACACTAGCGCACTTATCCCAGTGTTTCACTAGTGCTTGGACACCATCAAGGTAGAAAGTTTGCTTCATATCTGAAATCCTGGCCTTCCAGGAACTCCTTTAATAGCCGAAACATGTGGAAATGGGTTCGAGTAATGTCAGGGCTGTGCGGTGGATGTGCCAATAACTCCCAGCTACAGTTAATTTCCTGTAATGTGCAAGTGGTGTTGGTGAATGATTGTGTGTACAGTTTCCACAGGCAGATGCGTTTCTTCCGCAAGTTGGTGACAAGTTCAAGGATCAGGTGTTCCACTCACTGAAGGTTTACAGGAACAACTGCAGCGGGCTCCGAGCCACCTTGGTCATTCCGGCAGGTACAGCTTTCTTTAAAATGTTTGCACCATTCAAATGTTTTACTGCGACTAAGAGGCTAATCACTGTACTGTGCTTAGAGTATTCTACAAATGTTGATCAGTTTTATGCCCTTGTTCATGAAACAAGTTATCCAAAGTCCCGGTTTCATTCGAACACACACTTGTGTATTCAGTTTTAAGAGATAGAAAACACAGTTGTGAAATGCTGCATTTTTCTCAGATCTAAAACTACAGATTTGTTAAGCCAGTAGACTTTTATTATTATACTTTATTATTATTATTATTATTATTATTATTATTATTATTATTATAATACATTTTTTGGGAAAATAATTTCCTTAGCTAATGTTGCAATCTGAAGGGATTTCTGCTCCTTCCTTACCCGCTCTGCCGTGGTGTAGTGAGAAGTGTTCTCGCCTTACAGCTCAAGGGTCTGCATTTTTTTAGCGTGTTTTCACATCAAACAGCATTGCCCTGGTAAGCAAACACCGGATACATGGTGAACTAAACTTATGTAGCTAATACAACACAGATTATATTATTGTACCAATTAGTTGTACACTAAAAATGGTTCTGGCATTGTGTAGCTTTAATTATATCATGCCAATTTTACTTAAATAAATCAAATGTGTGATGTTGAACTTACAGAATATTTTTTTTTTTATAAAAATGTAATAAATATAATTCTCAGAATATAAGGTGAACACATTTTTAAAAAAAGTTTCCTTTATGATCACATAGGGTTATCCCCACATTTAAAGTAATTAGTTGACTGTACCTTTATGGTGATAACTAAACATTTTAAGTGCACTGAAATGTTTGGACAGCCTTCATTTTTGTTTTCTTTTTCTTTAAAGTAAACATAATATTTTTGAAGAGCAAAGCAATATTTATACAATTTTTAAATGGCATGTTTTCCAATATTTATGCATTTGAAACTATTGTTATTATTCCTATACATGATGTAATGCTTACAGTATGAGACTAAATAGATTACAGGAAATTGCGCTCACTGATTCAGTGAGTTCAGATAAGTTCACCAAGCTGTTCGTCAGCAGCTTCACTCGCGATCGCGTTTCTTGATCAACACGCCTCTCTTCTCCATGGTGTTATTCTCCGATACAGGTTTCCTTCATTCATGTATGTCCATCGGTCCATAATAAAACAAACTCGAAAAAAGTGAGATAATGAAAAGCGAGAATATAGTTTAGGAAACAGTAGATTGTTCAAGGAGTCTCCAAAAATAATTACATTATGAGTGACTTGCCTTTATTACTGTATATCATCCTGTTGTTGATTATTTTCCTATAACAGCACAACCCCAAGTCTTTTATTCCTCATTTATTCATTTACTTTTGACCTGCTTCAGCGTGCTAAATAGAAAAGGCCTTGTAGAAATACATTACGAATAAAAGACAGCCTGTAAGGCATATTGCCAGCAATCTAAATTAATATATCTGGCAGTAGTTAACATTGCTTGTATGTGTTATGCATAAATGACTTGAGCTATAATTTTTTGTAATTGCACTCAACATCTGGCTCTATTTATGAACAGGATGTGTTATTATCTCTGGAGACCTACAGCATGGTTAACCAGTGTTCTCCAGCATCCATTCATATTCTATAAGTAGATAAGTGGCTGCAAATATGATGCAACTAGTGTAGAACTGTTTAGGATGGACTTTAGTGAGAGTTGTGCTGTCTTTATGTTTAGAGTCCACAACAGGAGCTACGTAAACTTCCATGCTAACCAGATTCACTAGCTCACGTAGACGGAGACGTGGCTCAGCACTGATTATTATGAAAGTGCACATTTGTAGAATTATTTCTCCATCACATGACCTTTTGCTGGATTTCACAAAATAAATCTGACTCTTTCAAATTTTTCTCAAAATATGTGCATATTTCAGGCAGCATGATGGTGCAGTGGGTAGCATTTTGCCACCTCACGCCTTCTTGGTCCCCAGGTTGATCCTGTGCTCAAATTGTTTATCTGGCCTTCCTCTGGGTTCTTCAGTTTCCTCCCACATTCCAAAAAAACACACCCTTAGATACTCGATTGATTACGTTAAATTGCCTCTATGTGGGAAGGAATGGGTACATCAAATCAAAAAAATATATATATTTTTTCCCTGCTTTGCGTCCAGTGTTCCTGAAGTAGGACTCCAAATCCTGACCAAAAATAAAGCCTTGAAGATGAATGATGGAACAAATTACAATCATTTAATGCACTTAACTTCATTTATTATAAGGCGATCTTTAGTGAACATGGCATGATTGGAGGATTAAAGCAAAATATATGTTTTTTAGGCAGTTACAGACAAGATACGAAAATGTGCCTTCTTTCATCTAAGGTTCTGAGTTTGTTCCTTCAGACGCCAGGCGTGTTCCATGTATTTGGTGATTTCAGAATTCTGCCGTGGGAAGTTCAGTCTTCTGTCTGAGCGATCTGAATCAATCTGAAATGTAAAGTGCACACACTCCATCACTTTATTTTCTTTAATAAGTTTCTTTAATAACAAGGAATCTTACTTTGCTGCCTCACTGCCCTACCAGAGGAGTGGAGATCCATCCAATTTCCTGAGACTCTGTCACTGGACGAGGATACTTTTTCGTTGGTTCTGAATATGATCTGCGAATGAGCTTCAGGAAAGCAGCTGCCATAAAAGATAACATTTTATGTTAAACGACAACATACCAGAATAATTATGTACATTATACAGATAGTTCTTTACTATTAAGGGTAAAAAAGAAAGCCAAATTGTAGTAAAATTTACTAAGGTAAGTAAGTCTATTCAGTACCAATATGATTCAATTCAGCACCCATATGATTCAGTTTAACACCCTTTTGATTCAGCACCCATATAATTCAGTTTAACACTGATTTGATTCAACTTCCATATGATTCAGTTTAACACCGATTTGATTCAACACCCATATGATTCAATTCAACAACCTTTTGATTCTCACCTATACGATTCATTTTAACATCATTTTGATTCAGCACCTATATGATTCAGTTTAACACCCTTTTGATTCAGCACCCATATGATTCAGTTTTACACCCTTTTGATTCAGCACCCTTTTGATTCAGCACCTATACGATTCAGTTTAACACCATTTTGATTCAGCACCCATACGATTCAGTTTTACACCAATTTGATTCAGCACCCTTTTGATTCAGCACCCATATGATTCAATTCAACAACCTTTTGATTCTCACCCATACGCTTCAGTTTAACACAGATTTGATTCAACACCCATACGATTCAAGTTAACACCCTTTTGATTCAGCACCTATATGATTCAGTTTAACAGGGATTTAATTCAGTAGAATTTGTGAACTACTTGGTTCTCAAAATAATCATGTCAGGTAATAGCATACTGTAATATGTAAAATGCAAAGTTGTGGCAGAAGCTAAAAAGTACACCATAAGTGCAAATCACTGCATCCAATTACAGAAATAACCAACCCTTCAGATCAAATATTATGTCTTTGCACTACATCACCTTTATTATTAATAAAGCAATGTACAGTAGAAAGTGCCATGAAAAGTTTTCAGGATTTGTGTTATATCCAGAGAACATTTCAACACCTTTATTATGTTTAATTATTATAAACTACAAGGGGCATTCAAGTCAAGTTGTGAATGGTGATGAAATTTCCCATAAATGAAATGAAAAAATGACATTTACAGAAGACTTTAAGCACAGTTTGTTAATGACTCTTAGCTGCAGTTAAAAATTTGAATGGTAGGAAATCTTTTAAAGAAGGCCGTATACTGTATCTATGAATGACGTCAGATTGGAGCCCACTGCAGGTGTTCCCATGAACATTCAGCATGGAGCAACTGATACTTGGAAATAAAAAAATCTTGTTGCCAACTTGTGGAAGAGCCACATCTGTCTGTATGAACTGTACACACAATCATTTACTTGCACGCTACAGGAAATCGGCTGGAATTTGTTGCCACATCCTCGTACAGTCCTGGGCTCGTATTTACTAAGCATCACAGAATCGGTAGGAATCGGGCTCAAAGTTCATTTAGGACTGAAACTCCCACCTCAGAGGAGGACATAAAAGTTGTTTATCAAGCTTCCTACTCTTTTTTTCAGCGAGGAGTAGGACTGCACCAAGGAAAGCATGTGATGTCACTTTTTACGACACTGAGAGCTGTAAAGTCGGCTGCATGTTATAGTGGCTGTTGTTGTTTTGACAGGTTTTTGTAAAAAGCGAAATGGTGAAAGTTGTGAAAGCTTTATGCAACAGACAAAACCTATAGATGTGTGACTCGGCTGCATGATGTTATCCTAATCAGACTCCTCCAATCACAACTGTTTAAAGCCCCTATGATAGAGGGAAACCCCTATAACCTGCGGAGATAGCATATGGAATGTTCATTAATGGACTGGTTACATACTGCACTCTAAGTATAAAAAAAATAAAAAAAATAAAAAAGAATTCCTTTTCTGTTTTATGAGCACAGTTTCACTCTAAACACTTAATAAAAAGTCTCTCCTCTGTGCACATCTCTGACTGAATGCCATTTCCTTACTACTCCTAACCAGTTAGGACACCTCTGGAGTTGTCCTAAATTTTGGTGGAGTGATTTCCTATTTTAAAATCTTGAGAAATAGCTCTTACTCCTATTCCTGAAAGTAGGATAAAAATGGCATCATTCTGAGAATGTTTGGCCATTTAGAAGTGATTTTGTACTTTGAGATGCTTAGTAAATACGGGCCCTGATCTCACTTCCTCATGTTTGGGTTATTATAGGAGTTCCTGGGAGGCCCTGGGAGTATCAGACGTGAAGCCGGCAGTCTGATCATGGCACTGGCGAACTAAGAAAACTTTCTATGTTGATGGTTTCCAAGCACTTGTGAAACACTGGGATACGTAAGTGCATTAGTGTAGCAGGGATTTTATATCTGTAGAGAAATAAAGGTAGGTTTTACTCTCATGAGTGTGCTTTGTAAGTATGGAAATGTTGAACGGTTTTGTACATAATAATGCAGACATGATAAACATACAGAATGAAATTATGTTATACATAATTAACATTATATATGTTATAAAGTATAATTATTATACTGAAGATAATATGGTGCCTAAGATTTTTGCACAGTACTGTATATAGTTTTATGTCTGCTAATCTGTAAATAAAATGATTCCTGATACAAATGTGTAAATGTAAATTCTGTAAAGATGTACATACGGTCCTCCTCAATTTCTTCTGTCATTTTTCTTGACATGGGTTTATCAGGTAAAACATGCACTGGAAGAAAATGTACAACATTGTCATTAATACACATAATCATCATGCAGTAGCATAAATAGTGTTGAATTAATGTTTAGACAAATAATTGATGAAGCTGATTCACTGTTTATCCAGAACTCAAGCTCTTGATTCAACACTGCAGATTCTAACTTGTGCTTCTCTACACTTTTTTATTTTTACTTTAACATCTTGATATATCCTTAGATATATATCCAAATATGTAACCTGTTAATTGTTTTTAAAAAAAGGTTTTGCTACTGTATTGGAACTCATAAGCTTCCATTGTAAAAATTATTCTCCTATAAGTGTTATTGAGATCTGGCAGTAACCTGTCACTTAAACCCCAAAGAAAGTTTGCCCATAAATAATGTCAATTTGCATCTAATAATAATTTAAATAAAACATACATAATGACATAATAATGTCTGGTGAGTGGAAAGGTCGGGAGTAAGAAGCTCTAGTAATCACATGAGACCCGTTCTCTAAAAACCAGCTGCAGAAATGTTTTTTTTTCCCCCTTCAATCATTCACTTTTTTAAACATACATTGCTGTGAAAAGTATTTGCCCCCTCCTGATTTATGTTTTTGTTTTGCATGTTTGTCACACTTACTAAATGATTGAGGTTGTCAAACAACCTGAGTAAATAGAAAATGCAGTTTTTCTTCTTCTTCTTTTTCTTTGTTGTTTAACGGTTGGTATCTAGTAGGTTGGTTACACTAACGCCAAACATACATCGACCTCCCTCATCTTTCCGGCCTCTTAAAAAAGATTTTCCAGATCAGCCTTCCTAAAATAAAAAAAATAAATAAAAAAAGACATCTAATGCTTCCTTCCCTGATCTTGTCTTGTTTTGTTCTGTGTCTTCATCGGCTTTATCTGCCACTTTCACACACTTTCTTCTTGACAAGTTTCCTCTCAGTAACACTCTGCAAGCTTTAGTTCCGTAAGTTGCATCACCGCCATCTATAGGTCTCTCTCTCCTCAGCTTCCCTGTGATTTCCAGTCCAGTCTTCCTCAGAATAAAAACATTAAGTGCTTCCTTCCCTAATCAGTGACTCCCTGATCCACATGCAGTTACATAATGACTTTCTTTTATAAAGAGGAAAAAATGCTGTTCAAACTACCTAGAACTATTTGAAAAAGTAATTGTCCCTAAACCTAATATAACGGTTTGTGCAAACCATCAACAACTGCAATCAAGCATTTGAGTCTTGAGTCAATGACTCGCTTCTTTGCAGAATTGTTTTTATTCTGGTTTTCGAGCAAGAATGGTCTATTTAAGGTGAGGCCACAGCATTTCACTCAGATGGACGTTCACTAGGCCATTCAAAATCCTTTTTATTTATTTATTTATTTTAGCTATTTAGTGAATTCTGATTTTAAAAAATCAGGAAGGGTGTAAAAACTTATGAATAAATATGACTTTATGAAGAAAATGGTCTTTTGCTGGGTTTTCACAGACTGGGCGACATTGATTACTAGAGATTATTATAATTATCACCCAACAAGCACGGTAAGAACATGCACACAGACCTGAGGCAGGAATTAAACCCTCGAATCCTGGAGGTGTGTCTTTTGAGACTCAAAAATAAAAATTTAAAAATTACTTCTTCACTCCTCGTATTGCTTAAATGTGTAATAATTATTAGAAATGTCCCACTGTGTGTCGATTAAAGGTATATGCTAATAATACTTATCTAAACTACTTTACTTGATTAAAAAAGCTTTGAAAACTGCAGAATGGTGTTATAAACATGATTTATTTATTTAAGTAGTTGCATAAATGCAAAATAAAAAAAAACAAGGACCTGCTCTGAACATGATCTGACTTAAATATTAAGGTGTGTACAGTAATATTTAAGTATTAATTTGAGATCTACAACTTTATTTTATTTTATTAGAACTTCTCAGCTGTAGAATACATTAGGCTCGAATAAATATTTTATAGTTCTTGTTTTAATGAAAGCTATTTAGAGTTTAATTAAAACCACCAAACTCAAGTGGCTAATCAAATGGCTTTTATACCTTTAACATTATATTATGATAAAAAATCATGGATCACTGGGCAGTCTTTTATTAACCAATCAACAACAACAAGAACAACAAAAACTACTGACTCACACTTTCTGAAAGGGTTGATGGTGAACTCGGTGTAAAGCTTCTGGCAGCGCTGCTCTTTCAGGATCGTCTCCACGTGAATAGCATTTTGGTGAACAATATCCAGGGGCTCTTTCTCTTTCACTCTTCTTTCCGTTGCCATGTTTTCTTCTCCCCCCCCCTAATATAGAATTAAAGTTCAATCTTCGAGTTAAATCTTGCTCACGCTGTAGTTTCAACTTCCGGTTGCTGTTGCCCGGCAACCACAAACAAACTGTCAGTCGTAGTGGCATTGTTACGTCGCTAGAGGGCGAGCGAGACTTACGTTCCAGTAGTCAAGCGGCCACACTTAATCACGTGACCCGGATAAAAGAGTTACAGTCGATGGATGGATAAACGGAGTTTTTGGAGGATGAAAAAAAAAACAATCTTTAACTGACACATACCAACTAGTTCATTTAAACGAATTTAAATAATCATTAAAAATAATGCTGTGTCACTGTTGACTCAGTGGTGGTAGGGCTCTGTGTCACTGATCAGAAGCTCAGGGGTTCAAGATGCCACCACTGAATCCTTGAGCAAGACTATTATTATTATTATTATTATTATTATTATAATTATTATTATTGCAACAGCAGCAACACACTAGTTTACATGCAACAGGCTGTAAATCCACTTTAAGTAGAAGTTGAAAACAATGATTGATGACAGTTATTAATAATAACAATAAATAAAAATAAATAAATAATAATAATAATAATAATAATAATAGGCGTCTATATATAACAGGCACGGTGGCCGTGTTCAATCCGGGGTCTGGGTTCGAATCCTGCCTCGGGTCTTTGTGCCTGGATTTTTGCATGTCTCTATTGTGCTTTGTGGTTTTACTCCGTGTACTCCGGTTTCCTCCCACAGTCCAAAGGCACACAGATTAAGCTAATTGCTGGTCTCAATTTGTCTGTAGTGTGCGAATGAGTATGTGTGCGTGTGCCCTGTGATGGACTGGCACTCTGTCCTGGGTGTACCCTGCTTCGTGCTCAATTCAATTCAATTCAATTCAATTCAATTCAATTCAATTCAATTCAACTCCACTCAATTCAATTCAACTTTATTATTTCTTCCCAGCATGTAATGTAATATATAGTAATATATAGTAAAATAAAGTGTGTTACTTACAGCAGTGCAGAAAGTTATTTTTATGTTTCTTGGGATAGGCTCCAGGCCCCCACACTCCTGTATACAGGATAAAGCGGAACAGACAATGAGTAATATCTGTAGTTTAATCATTTTTAATTAATTACATAATTATGTAATAACAATACTAATAATGTAGATTTCTTCACATGTCCTAACTTGTTACAAGCTGAACTTATTATTAACTTATATTAACTTGTGGCATCTTAAGATACTGTACAGCAAAGTGTAACTGTACTTTAAAAACGCAATGCAAATGATACACTTTAAAAAAAACGGTGCGTAAATCAGTAAATTTTACGGTAAAAAACTGGCAGCTGTGGTTACCAGAATTTTACCGTAAAAAATACAGTAGCACCGTTATTGCACTGTAAAAAAACAAAGCGTAAATTTTACGATAAAAAAACGACAGCTGTGGTTGCCAGAAGTTTACTGTAAAAAATACGGTATCAATGTTTTTGGTTCAACGGGATTGCACTCATTATGCTGCATATTTTACAGATTTTAATTGTCCTTTTTTTCGAGCCTGACCAGGAATCAAACCCAGACCCTGGAGGTGCAAGGCGACCGTGCTAACCACTACACTACCATGCTTGTTAGGCAACTGTTGTCGTTGTTGGACTTCCTCGGTTTCCCCACATCCCCTCACACGACTTGCACTCCAACAACGACAACACTTAT